>NCKU01002727.1:0-17828 GCA_003675995.1 Dinothrombium tinctorium | reverse complement strand
TTGGATACATCTGAGCGGATATGTCAACCCGCAAAACAACCGCGTTTGGGGTTTTTGCGATGAAAAGGAGTTTATTGAAAGTCCTTTACATGTTCAAAAGATCGGCGTTTGGTGTGCGATTTCACATCTTCGAATAATAGGACCCATATTTTTTACGGACAATGTTTCCGCACAAATTTATTTAGACATTTTACGCGGGTTTCTCGCAAAAATCCGTAATGTTAACCGATCGGAGTTATTTTTCAACAAGATGGTGCTCCTGCCCATCGGGCAAAATCAGTGCATCACTTTTCGATTGAAAATTTTGGTGATATGGTCATTGGAAAAGGATTTTCTATCAATTGGCTACCCCGCAGTCCAAATTTGATTCCGCCGGACTTTTACCTTTGGGATTGTGTTAAAGATAAGATTAATTATGGAGAAATAAAGACAATTGAAGACTTAAAAATTGTAATAACTTGTTTAATACGTAATATTTCAGTTACAGAACTCGAAAAAGTGCGCGAAAATGTGCTTTCTCGGGTAATTCGATGCAAGGCCAATAACGGCTGTCATTTTGAAAAAATATGATATCAAACTTCTCTGTGAAAATTGTATTACAAAATGTGATTATGATCGAAATAAAAAACTCCAAGACTTAAGTTACTTAAAGAAATCAATGCAGCGTCTCGAAAGAAACACCCTGTAGAGTGCCGATTGGACATTTCGAAAAATTCATGAAAAATGCTTTTTAAAATCCTACTGCAAATTTTCTATTCTTTTCGACGTCAAAAACGGTTATTTTTTCAATTTAATTTTTTTAACGAAAAATCCTAAATGTGATGCACGCAACAAAATTCTCGAAATATCAGATTTTTCATAAAGTCCATTAAAAAATTATATAGAGTCATTATTTGACACGAACCTTTCTTTTCGAGTCTTTAAAAATAAAGAAATGTCTTTCATAGAAATTAAGTAAACTAAACTTTGTCCAAGATAAAAAAAACTTTATCTTTTAAAAGCTTTAGCTACTTGACAGTGGCTCTTCTAGATAAAATTTACGTACGAAAATTATTTTCTTTGTTTGAATATGACTGTGAAATACTTCGAAATAGAAGATAAAAAATACATAACGCTACATTAACTTTTATGCTCGCGAAGAGAAAGATGAGACAAAACTGTAATTTTGGTTTTTCAGAAATGTCAAATACAAAAGTTGATGAAAGTAATTTTTATATAACTGCTGTCAAATGTCTTGTATTTTGCTCGACGCCTGTTTTGTCTTCGTATTTTTTAACTAGTGCATTCTTTATAGAATTTTCTTTTGCTTTACTCAAAGAGTAGAAGGCTATAAAAAGTTTTGACGGTAACGATGTGCTTGCAAAACAATCATATTCATCATCAACATATTATAGTTTGAGCTAAAAAGATAATACTTGGTAATTAAAAGCTTGAAAGAACTTATTGTTTCCTGATTTTTGGTTTTATCTTTTTAAGGTTTTTCAATTATAAAACAAAAGGATAAAATATTAAAAGTTGAGAAATTTCCAAAAGACGCCATTCATCTCGAAGCGCATAGCAAAAATTCTTTAATTAAAGTTAATTTTAGCTAAATTGCACTATTTTTTGTTTTTAATTGTTCTTATAAAGTTTAATTAAAGAACAACATGCTAGCGTTAAGTTCTAAATAAACTTTGACTCACCTTTCGAAGGAGTCTATAATCCAGATTGAATTGAGATCGAATAGTGAGTATAAGATTCGAGATGAGTGGTGATATGTGAAGCAGCGTATCTCGAATCGAAAGTGCAAAACGGATTATAATTTAAACCGTTAGTTTTATTATTCGGAAAATAACACAAATGAGATTATGCGAAAATGTAAGAAAAGGCAGAAAATTGTAATAAAAGAAATTTTAGAAAGCGAGCACCGTGAATATTCGTAAAAAGTTTCTGTGTGACTGAAACAACGAAACATTTTAGTGCTGTGAAACGAGGCGATGAATAAAGTAATTAAGAGTGTAAAAGACACATTTTGCACACTGCTTGTACTAAATCACTATCGGTGATAGCCGAATTGGGCAAAAGAGATAGTGAACGAAGCGATTCGCGCGCGTTAATCTTCTTACGCTGAGTATTGCAGTTAGGCTGCTTCAATAGCAAACAAGACGCAATTAATGCGAGTTTTACGTGCTTCTTAATTAGATTAAAACTTTCATACTTGTGTTTTTCTCGAAATAAGCTTTCGGCTGTTTTTCAAGTAGCTTTGAGTTTTGCCTCTGACAGTTTAAGTTTTCAAATTGTATTTGAACACTTACTGAATTTATTTAAAATTGAATTAAGCAAGGAAAAGTCAAAAGTAAAAAACAACAAGCATTTTTATTGATTGCGAATAAAATTTCACTTACATTTGACAATCATCTCGAAAGAACTGCTCACATTTCGATTATAAAACATGAAAATTTTTTAGACACCACAAATTCTTTTCTTTTTAAGAGCATCGGTTGTATCAAAACAGCTTTCGGCCGAAAAATAAGTTAATTCAATTACAACATTCAAATAAAATTTAGAATTGAAGAGAAAAATGAACATCAATGGTCACATGATGACGATGAAGTGATTTTTGACCTTTTTCATAAAGATAAAGTTTTAGCCTCATTTTTATGATATCATTCTCCCGTTCATATTCTTCAATGGATAAGATAAATGCAGTCAAAACTGTAAACAAGCTTTTGACTATTCATTTCTCTTTTTTTGGCTTTGCTTTTGGTGATTGATTATGTTTTGATTATTTTGATATTCAGTTTCAGAAATCATGATGTTTCTCCATAAATGTTTTAACTTATCAGAAGCTGTAAATTAGTATTCAAATCTTTAACTCAAGGCAAAAACAATTTAACTTTACTAGTCAAATTAAACATAGTTTGAATCTTACTTCAACGCATTTTGTGAAATTTTATTCTGAATTTTAATCTAAATATTTGCGGAACTGATATATTTTAAATGAATATTTTTCATAGTGCAAATTTTCTTTTGGTTTTTCTTAAATTGGACCCACTTTTTCAGTTATTCAGTGCAAAACTTTGTTTTTGCACTGCAAATAATAATAAATACCAAACATTTTACAAGTGAACGATATTGCTTGATTCTTTGTTTTTTTTCTAGAGAAGAAAATTACGAGCGAAATAATTTGATAGGATCTACTTGTGAAAACAAATGTCGATCGTTTTGTTAATTAAGATAATTTCTTTAAAAATAAAATCGAAACGAAATAATCAGGTGAATAAAGACTAAAATTATTTTGTTTTTTCACCAACAACCATTTTAAATGTTTAGAAACATTCCGAAGATAGAAACTAATAAAATAAAGTGAAAAAAATTTGTAATTTTTAATTTTATCATTATTTTACTTTTTCACGAGTTGAAGTGTAACAAATGAGTTTTCGCACCAAAGCCAACGTTAGCCAAAGTAAGTAAGAAAGATAATCTTCCAAAAAATTTGCTGAAATGAAATTAATTGGAATTTAATGAAATACAATTAAAGTTTAATTAAATTCTTTTATTCATTTTATTTCATTAAAAAAAAGTGAATAAAATGATGAAAATGTTTGGTATTTCGTTGAGTACAATGTGATCACATTATAACGCTATCTTAAACAATAAAAACTAAAATTTTGAGATGTTTTGGTAAACTTTTTTTTAGTTTTTTAATTAGACTAAATTTTTTAAAAATGAGTTTTTTTAGGAAAACTTCATTTCTTGACGCATGTGTGCGTGTGATATTGTTAGTTATAACGTTAAAAATTCCATTTGCAAAATTCTTTAAAATTTCACAATTGTTTCCGGACATAAAAATAATCAAAAACTTATGCAGATTAACATCTCGCAAAAATTATATAATAATAATAATAATACAAATGGCTCTTCTCTTCAATCTTAAGTTTATCATGTTAACAACTGTTTGTAGATTAAATTCACTCAATTGGTCTCATTCTTAATATAAAGGCTTTATATGCAATGTGAGGAGATTTGCATGTGAATAAATGAATCAGAAAATTTGCATGAAATTCACTGCTCTAAATCATTAGCTGCATATTTGTATTATTTTTCTTTCTTAAACATTTGAGAAAATTTCAATTTTTTCTCGCTTTTCTAATATATAAATTTTTTTCCTAACTTAATTTTCTACAAATTAAAAGATTATTTCAGAAAAAATATTTTACTATGATAGTAAAGAAAATTAAGAAAAATCTACGTAGTAACCTATCCAATTTTGTTTTACTTATGAAAACTCTAAATATATTAAAAAAAAATTTGGCATCACGCTACGAAGTGTGCGACAAAATTTAATTAAATCAGATTAAATGAAGATTCTTTTAGACGTTTAATTACTCGAAAAATTCAAGATGATCATAACTGTCAAAGGCATTTCGTTTTCGTTATTTCATTCGCAATCATTAATATGCAAATGTAAAGAGAAGAGAAAGAGAAAGAGAGATGGATAGAGATTAACAAGCATCCTAACATCAACTTGATGCTTTTTTGTTTCGTAATAGTTGACAAGAAGCATCAGCTTATTAACGATGAATTATTATTATTATTATTATTATAAGCGATAAGCATTGTACTAGCAATGATCGTGATTTTTTATCGCATAATTGCGTGTTTTTATATTATAACAGTCATATGATTTTAAATTATTCCTTTATTTTAAAATTAAAATTATAGAATCGTATTTTCTAGCTCGTTATTTATTTCGATCCCGACTTAGTTTTGAAACAATGAACTACAAGAAATTAAATTAGAGCATATTTTGAGTGAAAAGTTTTGAAACTTTTTGATAAAAGTTTTTTGGGCAGCATTTCAAATGACTGTTAGAAAGAATCGATTGTTGAAGCGAAAGTGTGATAGTTTCACTTCTTTTTCACTATACATTTCAACTTGTTTAGAACAAAAATAGAGTAAAGAGAGAGAAAGAGAGCGAACGCGCTGCTATATTTTTAATTTATATACTGTTTACCATCAAATTTTTTTCGCCTCAAAAAAGCGAATTCAATTAAAAACTCTTAACTCGCACTTTAATTAATGAAAAAAAGTGTGAATGAATCGAAATTCACTTTTTCGTTTTAAAATGCTTGCTTCCTCTCTTTCTATCCGATTCTGTTGTTTTCTCAATTTTTCACTTATTTGAATATTTTACACAGGAACATTTGTCAAAGATTATGATGCTTCGCGCGTTACAAAATTACAACACAGAAAAGAATTTTTAAATATTATTTGCATTTGAATTTATTTCACTCTCTCAAATTTTATTCTTTCATTTTCTCTTTTCAAAAATTTAATTAAAATTTTCAATTTGATAGGAGGCTTGTTAGAGTAAAAATTGGCTTTGAGTTTTGTTAAATTAATCTTACTAGATTATGTTATATTATTTTAAAAAGATAATTTCAAACGTATATTGCAATTTTCAAACAGGTTTGTGTTCATATTTTGTTTTATAAAACAGCAACTAAATAAAGAAAAGATAGCAACATTTATGCAAATTGCGTATTAATAATATCTTAAGTTGCGTTTACACGAATGAAAATGAAGTGGAACAAGACGTTACAATGCAAATGTTACATTGTGTAAATGCAGATAAATAAATATGGCGGCGCATGTTTCATGATTTTTTCTATTGATCATTTCAAAAATAAATAAATTTTTGAAACTTTCTTGACCATTTGAAAAGCTTGAATGAAAAAATTTTTGATTTTGTTGCTACCAGGGCAACACTTCAAAGATGTCCCAAACAAGATTTAGAAATTTTTTATAATAAATTAAAGAAGTGACTTATAAATAAGAAAATTTTATTGCAAATCAATGAATTTAGAAAATTTAAAATTTAGAGGTAAATTTCTGGTATATTCGAAATTAAGAGTAACTGAAATAAAAGAACGACGGCCAAAGTTATGGGCTGAGCCACACATGTACACATATGGAACTAGGCTCAAAAAAAGCTTATACAATAATGAATAAAAGCCACAATTGAACAAAAATATCCACCATGGCCTAAACGAGTTATAGATCAAAATAAGTCACCTAAGAACTAACACGGGACATAACATATTTTTGATATTTTTGTATTTTCTAACTTTAGGTGCAACATTTATAAAAAAGTTTAAAAAATTGATGCTTTGGAGTTCATTAAAATCGCTTGCTTTTAGAATTTTTCGCCTTTCAATTTGCATGTACATTTATGAAATTGGTTTCAAATGAAAGCTTACAAAATTTAAAACAAAATAATCAAAAACTACAAAATTGATTTTTGCTATAGAGTTCTAGGCCAAATTAGGTCATTTTAGAACTAATGAAGGACTTGGCGTTTTTACACGATAATTATGCTTTTAGGTAGATAGAGATTTAGTTCCTTTAAGTAGAATTTACACCATTGAGTTGGAAGAAAAGAGATGTGGAATCAGCAAAACATTTTACTTCACTTGATTTGCATTAACATTCAAGATCATTCGAAGGTCAAAAATAAATCACGTATTTGAAAAGTTCTAAATTGGCCTATTTTTGCCCTCACAAACAATAATTGTATGAACTTATGATTTTAAATAGGTAGTCAATTTTGTCCACTAGCAATAAATGTCGTTCTAATATGTTTCAACGTGTACAAATAGAGTGTTGCTAGCAAGGACAATTTGATGAAACATTTTGTTTTAACATGTTGAGCATCATTTTCACACGTGTAGAGTACTTAAGAGTACATGTTTACGACATGTACCAACTTGTATAATTTTGTTCGAAAAGTTTATAAAGCACAAACGTAAAATGAGACTTGGAAGTACATTTAAATCTACAAATTAGATCATAATAGTAAAAATTAATTTGAACTTGCGAAATGTCTACTTTTAATAGCTATTCAAATTCTTTCATGCCCCTTTTCAGTTGCTTATATCAATAAAAATAATTGAGAAAAGGATAGTAACAACATTTTGCTAACTTACTTTAAAAATTCGTCAACAAGAAAAAGAGAAAAGCTGAAGCATTAATTATTTTCTGAGAAATGATTATAATTCTTCAAAGGATTATTACTTAACATACTCGCTCACAAGAAAAAAAGAGAAAAGCTAAAGCATTAATTCTTCTCTTAGACATGCTTGTAATTCTTCAAAGGATTATTTGATTGCTTAATTTAATATTTAGATCGAAAATAAATAAAAAATTACGATAAAAAAATTTTTCTATAACATAAAAGCTCATTTACATCCGAAAAATTAATGATGTTTTAATGCAAAAGCTTGAGCAAGTAAAAATTTCATATATTTGCAAATTTATCATTTGATTTAGCTCACTTGTTTATACTTTTGTCACTGATTAAACGATTTTTCTCTTTTGTTGAGAAATATCGACAAATTCATTATTGAAAAAGTTGATAATGAACATCAACCAGAATAGAATTAACAATTATTTTTTAAACTTTGACGATAATTTGTGTTAAATATTTGGAATACTTACAGAAAGCGAGCGTTTAAATTTTATTTTCGTTGGTTTTTTCAAATATACTATTCTTTAGTATACTAATTTAATAAAGTATACTTAGGTAAACTAATTTAATTATTTCTTCATTTTTAAGTAAATATTTTTTTTTCGATTGTCAATATGATGTTTTTTTTCAAAAAATTGAAATTTGTTTATGAAAAGAAAGTCTAGATTATATTTGAGAGATTAATTACAATTACAAGCTAAATATTGCATATTGAGAGGACAGAAAAAAAGCTTCTTACATCGAAAAGCATATTTTACTGCATAACGCCAAAAGTCACACATGACTTCTTATTTTGATTTTCTTTCAAAAAATTTGGTTTCAAAATATTGTTTCAATTTAATACTTTATTCGGGTAATGCAACAGTTCTTATATACAAAAAAAAAAATAAAAAATAAATAAAAAATAAGAAATAAGAAATAAAGCTGCGATACTAGCTTCGTTGTAATATTTTGACACTTTTTGCATTAATGAACCTCTCAGATGATTTTAATTTCCTATAAAACATGTTTGAAACAATTTCACCTCACAAATTACAAAGACTAAAATTTCTTCAATTTTTGCACTATGTACCTCTTACAAGGAATCTACTTTTTGTGCCCGTTCTCGATTTCAATGAAACTTGGTATGCAGATAGAGCTTCATTAGTGTATTAAGAATTACCCCCATCATAGGTGCGAATTTTGCGCGTGAAGCAAGTTGTTCGCGTGCAAACTTTAACATTGAGTCTATGGAGAAATTTTTTGTTTTTTCGATTGTGTGCCTAAATTTCAATCAATTCTTACCCGGTTTGTTTTAAATGTTTACACTCATTGTGTGCTATATATAATTATTTTTTCTCTATAATTATTAGTGTTAAAATGTCTAAAAAGCAATTTTTCAGTGCTTTGATACAGAATTATGAGACATCTTTCATAAGATAGAAATTGAATAGTACTTTTATTTAAAATAAACCGGGTGAGAATCGGTTGAGATTTAGGCCTGCAGTCAAAAAAAAATTTCGCCATAGACTTAATGTTAAAGTTTGCACGCGAATAACTTGCTTCACACGCAAAATTCGCACCTATGATGGGGGATTCTTAATACGCTAATAAAGTTCTATCTGCTTACTAAGTTTCATTGAAATCGGGAACGGGCACAAAAGATAGATTCCTTGTTAGATGATTCTACTTTTACATAAAACTTATTTGAAACTTCTTCTGTAAAATAAAAGTTTGAATTCTAAAAGTTTAACCTTCTTGAAGAAGATCCAATTATTTAATCTTTGTGATTTGTGTTTCTTACCTTTAATTGAAAGGTGCACAACAGACAGACTTTACGAGATTAAAAGCGTTTTCATCGTGAAACTCGCTGATAATGCAAGTTTTGTGTTTCATTTTGCGATATGCAGTAAACTATGCTTTTCGCTCGAAGAAACTTTTTTCTTTTCCCTGTAGTACTCTCGATTCAAAATAAAATGTTTTGATTATCGAAGCAGTGCTAAGCAAAAAGTGATTTATCTTTCTTCATTCAAAACGGGTTGATTTCGATGTTAAAAATTGATTAGATAAGCAAGTTTTTGATCATCACTGTATTTGTGACATCGAAAAACGTTATTTAAGTTTGTTAAATTGGATGTGGCAAAAAAGTTTTATGTTAAAATGATTAAGTCAGAGTGCATTTAAAATTTTGAGCAAATAAATTTAATATTTTTTAATATTTCATGACAAGAAAGATGATTTTCAGATTCATTGGTCAAGAATAAAAATAGATTTCAAAATACGATAGACGCCAGTAGCTAAAATGAAAAAACATGCTAATCTCATGATTTTTTAGTAAAAATTCATGAAAACGTGTTGATAAGCACTTTGTGCGCAAAAAAGCATCACTTCAAAATTGATTTAATTTTAACTTCGATATGTAAGAATTCACAAGAGGCCTCCGAACAGGCCGATGCTTCATAATACCGGAAAAAAGCAGTTTCGTATTGTTACTTATAATGGAAATTGAGGTCGAAAAACAAAAACGAAAGAACTAAAAAAATTCTAAATGTCAATCAATGTAATGAGATCAATTTCAAACGTTAAGTGAAAGTTATAGATTGAGCAAAAATTTCGGCGAACCGTTCTGAAAATACAGCGAAAAACAAAAAGATAGAAAGAAATAAAAAGCCTTGCAAAAAACAGCTTTTCTTTATCCTCTAGAGCAAATGCAAATGAAATTTCGCTTTGACGGTAATGTGGATAATTTTTTCTAATAAAAAATGATTCTTACCTCTCATATCATCGGTGAGTATCACTGACTGATTTGACACTGAATTCAGTTTATTCAATTCAAAATAGTCATAAGTTTTTGTTCGAAGTTGAAACAAATTTTGATAGAAAAAAAACACGTAGACACACACACGTGAAGTATACAAAAAATGAAATCTTATTCATTTCAAATTGAGCTTATTTTTCCGTCCGAATCATGACAAACAATGTCCACTGTGCTTCGAGCCGGAATCACTTCGATGTAGCCAGTGGAAGAAGTTTTAGTTCGTGTTTTATAAGTGAATAAGCCTCTCGGCGATGGAGTTTGTGCGGTCACCGATTTTTGATTAGCGATAAAATTTCCGTTTCTATTGCAGAGCGGATCGGACACTGAGTGAGAATTGGACCGATGCTGCTCAGTTCTTCTGTTTTGATCGCAGCAGCGATCTTTTAAATAAGTAAACAATATCCGGCGAAACGCCTCGCGAAATTCAATATTGAAAATGCTGTAGATGACCGGATTCATTCCGGAATTGAACCATCCTAAATAAGAAAGCGTTATGAACACTGGTTTCGGGATGCACGTCTTGCAAAAGCCGGCGATTATGTTCATGCAAAAAAATGGAACCCAACAGAAGAGAAAAACTCCCATTATTATGCCAACCGTGACAGCTGCTTTGTGATCGGCGACATGATGGTTCGAGTGATGATCGGAAGCGTTTTGTGACTGCGTTTGCAATGGTACCGCCATCGATCTAATATTGTTCACGTGCTTCTTCGCGTATAGGTAAAGTCTTGTGTATAGAGCAACCATTATTATACACGGAAAATAGAAGCTTATTGATGAACTAAATACCGCGTATGTCGGTGTAAAGTCCAAATAGCAGAGGAACTTTTTCGTAACAGTAACATTCACATTATTGTCGTCAACGTTGTCATCATCGATGTTGGCCATCTTAGCTACACTCCCTTTATCGGGCTTATGCCAACCCAAGCTGATAGGCAAAAATGAAATTATAAATGATGTGAACCAAATTAATGCGACTGAGAGGATCACTACTTTTTTCGTCATTCGCTGCGTGTAGCGCAACGGATCTTTAATATGTATGAATCTATCGAGACTAATGGCGCACAAGTTCAATATGGATGCTGTTGTGCACATCACATCGGATGCAATCCATAAATCGCAAAATGTTTTTCCAAACATCCAATAGCCCATCATATCGTTAATAAGCGAAAGAGTCATCACAAAGCAAGCGACGAAAAGATCGGCGACTGCGAGCGAAGCCAAGAAAAGATTGCCCAACTTTCGAAGCCTGCGATCGGTGTAAATCGCTAAACAAACTAACAGGTTGCCGACAATCGAGATGATTATAATCGCGATCAAAAGTGCTCCGATTGCCAGATTGGTCATTATCTAACGTGTGTCTTCCATTCAAATCACACGATTTGACTGATCATTTAGACCAATTAACGCGATTTTTTTATCATTTGTTCGCTCGTTGACCAGGATCGGATTTCCTAGTGAAAATAATCATTTTTAATGCAAATGCAACACTTCAATCTGAAAAATTAACTTTTTGAAGCGATTGTATCTTGACGTAAACAAAAGAAATCATAAGAAATACACCAAACAAATTCACAGTGTACACAATAAACATAAAAATACTAAAAATTGCGTAGTTTAGCTGATCGCATTTTTGGTGATCGAAATCACATTGTTTTTGGTTTGTCAGGTTTATTTCGCTTTCGATCGCATTATTGTTTCGATAGACGTGCTTTTATGGCGATTTTCTTCTCAATCGAGAAAAAAAAGTGCAATTCAAAGTGAATAAAAAAACTAAAATAATTACAGACTTCGCTTTTCGTGTTCGTAAAAGTTACATTTTATTATATGTCAATGTTCAATTCAATTACAACCGCAGAACTCACCTCCTTTCTAGTTTCGCTCTTTTTTAATTATATAAATAAAGCGTTATTCTGTACAAAACAATTAGTTGCTTTTTTTAGTTATTTTTACTCACTAAATCTCAAATTAAATTTGGCTGAAGGCAGTAATTAAGTAAATTGCTCAAAGAACATAAATATTCAAGAATAAATGCGCGTAAATATGTGAAACATGAATGTATTCTTTCGGCGGACAAAAATTGTCATACTTAATTGTATTTAACTAATGAATTTCAATTAAATTTCTCCAACTTATTTGCCAATCAATTTTTCAAATAGACGATGAAAACAAAGGTTAAAAGCGCTCGTTCATTGCAATTTAACATTTATATTATTCAAACAAAAGAGCTTGAACAGCGAAACATTTTTTGTGCAAAATGCATTACACATCGATCTTATTTAAAATCAGTTATATTTTATTCTAAATAATTTAGATTTGTTCTTTTCGTAAAGAAATATATTTTCGCTAATATTTTGATCTTTAATAATGAAAATTTTTTAATTTACTTATATAAGTTTTACACATAATCACGATAGTGTTTAGCTCTTTATTGAATTTATTACTTTGAGATTAAAAAGTTTCTCTAATGGCAAAGCTTTTTGAATAAATAAAAAAAAACTTTTTGCTCGAAGTAGTTAATTGAAATTATTTTTTTAAATTTTATTATTTAGTTCTAGAAAAGTTCTATTTTAAAACCACATTTAGCTCTGATGTTTTAAAATGATATTCGCTTTAAAACTTAAATAAGAACTCATGTCATGAATATTGAATCAAAACTTTTCTTCTTCATTGACTGGTTGGGAGTGAAAAATTAAAAGTATAAAATGAAATCAAAGGAGAAGATCGAAAGTTTATTAAAACTAAATAAATTTTTAGCAGATATCGAGCGCTTGCCTATTACAATCGTTACTTTTCGTGCGCTATTAAGATCGAATCTTTTTTGGAATAAGAAAAAACTTAACATTACGCTATCCGAAAAAGTCAGATAAATATTTGAATGAGACAGAAGAGAAATAAAGAGATAGTAGATAGTGAGGAAGTGAGAAAGAAAGAAAGAGAGCAAAGGAGAATGTGCTACTGTCTCCTGAAAAAGAAATCTTAAGTGCAATACTCAATTTGTAACGCGTCAATTATTCACGATTCTTTTCTCTACTCTTCTCGCAAATGCATTTGAAGATTTTTTGCTTCAAAGGAGCATAAATCATATTCCTAAAAAAATAAACGTCAACTTTTTTGTAAAGTAGTAATCATTTCATGCTTTTCTCGTCATTTTTTACTTCAAAACATGGTGAAAAAAGCAAAATATTCAATTTAAAGTGGTGAGTTTCTTCAAAAGATTCAAGAAAAAAGCTGAATTCAGCATAAAAAAGAATTGAATTTTTCTTTTTAATTTAACAAGTGTTTCTATCCAATTTTGAAAATAACAAAGCTTTTAAATTGCAGCAAAAAGTTAAGAAGAGGCAAAAATTGTTAAAAAATAGAAATGACACTATAAAAATCTGTTTTTTATATTTTTTAGTAGGTAAGGATTCAATAAAAATGGGCGCAATTTTTTCGATTGCTTCGTTTAGTTCAAATTTCAGATCAGAATAGTCTTAGGCGATAAAAAGCTAAATGAAAATGTAAGAGTAACAAAAATGTAAAAATTTCAAATTATAGTTGTCAATTATGATTACAATTTAATCAAAGCTAATTTCAGATAAAATTTCAAAATTTTGAATGAAATGATAAAACTTGACAAAGTGAAATTTTGTTTTATGTTAAAAAGTTTTCGCTTTCAAACTTTGCAAAGCGATTTTGATTTTGATGAAGTTATTTTATAACTATTCATGCAGTTATTTAAAATACATTCTTCAACCTTATTGATGTATAAAAATATTTTAATTCAATTTTATTACATCTTTGAATTAGAAAGTAAAATGATTTCGATAAAGCAAACATTTTGATATTTAAATTTATTTCATTTAAGTATTTACCTTAAACTTAAAAAAAATTAGCTAACAATTGAAACGTTTTGTAGATGTCTGAATAAAGTGAAACAATGAAATGCGTTTTACAGCTTTTACAAAAGTAATGATGGCTTTTTAAGCAAAACAAGCAATTTGAATCAACAAGAGCGACTTTGTTAACAAATTGTGTTTACTTTTTCAGATTGTACAAATTAGTACTTTCTATTATTTTAGTTTAAAAGCAGGAACTTTCTAATAAATACAAAAGAACATGTTCAACGATGCTTTTCAATAAGTGTCTAGAAAGAAGATTAAATACAAAAAATAACAGGAAAAAGCAATTAAACACTTACAAGGGTGTATAAGGATAATAGGATATTTTTTGATAGCACCTTTAAAATTTTTTTCTTTCTTCAAATATTTTAGAAAAGCTTATCTCAATTATTAGCTTCTATACATGTTGTTTAAAGTTCAGCATCCAATTTATACCAATACCAGTCACTTCATTTTAACTTTATTCAGTTTGTTCATGGACATTTATAAAGCTCAACTCCCGATGCTTAAAAGAGTTCACAATAGCGATAGATGAATTACAAAACGTCAATAAAAATTTTATTGTATTTGTACCGTTGCATAAGTGCAATTTTTGCTTTTTAATGCATTTATCTAATGAAAATTTTATCACTTTATCATATGATCATTTTATGATAATTTAATCATATGAATAAAACACTGAAAATATTTTAGCCTTACCTAAAATTAAAAAATTAAAAAAGAGAAATTTGACAGTAAACAAATTTCTAAAAATTTTTTTCGTTATATTTTTCTATTTTAAAATTCAAAAAAGTAAAAATAGTAAAATATTGAAATGCTTTGAATATGCGACGAAAGTACGTTTAAATATTCCCACATTTGAAAAAAAAATTATAGCGCTTCGTAATATAAGCAGATTTTTCTCATTACATGGCATCAACAAGTTGACGAAACTAATCATAAGTCAATCGATAATCTATTTTCTTTTTGTTCATTAATCATTAAATAATAATATCTTTGAAAGATTATTAATACAAATTTGCCCTCAAAGAGATTAATTTTTTCGCTTGTAATCGATGTTTGTCATGGAAAAACATTAATTCGAGCATACAAACGCTAGTTTGAAAGATGCTTTGATATTTTCGAATTGTATGAGATGATGTTTAAATAATTATTTATTTTTCTAAAAAATAAAAAAACGAAAAAACAATTCAGCTTTGACCATTATTAGAAATTTATTGTCTGTGCATTTGCATTTTAAATCAAGTCTTTAATAACAAATGTACAAAACTTAATTTCTCTATTTATTGATTCTCTAAAATCGTTTGCTATTTAAATAAATCAATTGAAGTAATTTTAAACAAACACAAACTAATTTTTTCGCTCTATAAGAGTGAAGAAAAAACGATTTTTTTTCAAAAAAGTATAATTTGAAACGCTAAACGATAAAATGTTTGATTGAAAATAAGATCATATTTCTTAATTGCCGGAAATCTTTTGGAAAATCTGTTGAGAAAATATTACTTGAAAGTAATCTATCACAATTTTAATGTTTTAGAAAAGGTATCCAGCAAAAATTTGTTTTTTCGATTTATTCAATTTTTAAAATATTTTAAAAATAGAAAACGAATAATTCGATTTCTTACTTGAAATGTGATTTGAAATGTGTTAAAAACAACAAAAATTAATTTTATCATTTAATTTGATTAATTTGATCTTAATAATCTTTGTGTAAGGAGAAACTTAAAATTAATGAAAATAATTTTCAAAATTAAAAATAAAAATAGTTGTCTTCCAAAACTTTGGAACGGTATAATCCAGTTTGCTCAAACAAGAAACGAAGAATACGCTAAAATCCCTAAAACAAGAATTAAATACTGTGATAATAGTATATTTATTGTTTTATCTAAACTTTTTAATTCACTTCCACCTCATATAAGAAACGGAAAAAATTTTAATAGCTTTATTAATCATTGTAAAAAAAATTTTAAATAATTTTTAAATTGTAAGGATCAATTTTTATTGTATTCTTTGCTTAATTGCAGAAATGAAGTTTATTATTATTTTAATATTTTATTCATTCTAAAATTGTTATAAAAAAAAAGAAAAAAGAAATAAAATTCAAATCCTCGAGAATCGTAAGAAATAAAACAATTATTACTTGCTTTGAGTTATTCTAAAAATATTTGACTTCCAAAATTCTGTGCTCTTTACATGCATTTGATTAATTTAAAATTGAGTAATTTAGTGCAAAAAACACTAAACTCGGAATAAAAAAGCGAACTTCAATGTGCTTTTAATTATTTACAATGTGGAGTAGTATAGAGTAGTAGAGGAATTGAGTTTAATAATTTTGGAGTAAAGCAAAACAAACCACATACACACAAACACAAAAGTTTGATGTATTTTTTAATTCTTAAAATTTCGAAATTATGTAGGAGAAATTAAATGAAATATGGGGAATAATTTATATTTACATTTTCACAAGTTTTAAAGAAGTAAAAATAATCATGGCTCCTAAAAAATAGAACAGATTGCCATTCGTTTTTAAATCATTTTTAAAAATCTTGTTAATTATTTAAAATGTAACATTTGCAATCATTTTTAAGCAAAAACTTAAAATTATACATCTTAAAAAGGGAGTTTTCGTCTGTCACACCTAACCTATGGCCAAACCAACTTTTTTATATATATTAGAAAATGAAAAAACAATGGCCGACCTGTTTTTTTCCTCCATGGTCAAAAATTGAATTTTTATCTTATCTAGATAAATTTTCCTCGAATACATATAAAAAAGTTGGTGCGACCATAGGTTAGGTGAGACAGTCGAAAGCCTCCCCTTGTAAGTATAAATAATACAGATTAATCTTCATCTATGTTTTCGAAATTTTTTGATTTTAATAATTTTTTAATTGAAGCATTGGAATTAAAAAGTGATTTCCTTTAAAAACTTGTTACTCGAAACATAATAGTGTATACATAAATGCTAAACTAATTTGGACAGAAAAAGTTCCAACTAGTAATGAAACATGCTTTACGATCAGAGTAAACAAAAAGTTTCGATTGGGCGAAGAGATGCACAAAATAATGTCACAAGGCCAAATTTTACGTGACGTTGTGCGCTGTATGACGTTTTCACGCTGATCACCTTTATGTTCACTCTGTATATGAAACTCTCTTTATCCACATTAGTACAACATGTTCTTCACTTTTCAAAGATATTTAGAATAAGAAATTCAGACTTTTTTAAACACTTGAAATTTGATATTTTCAACAGGAATTTTCAAAAAAGTTTTCAAAAGCAATATTTGAGTTTTTCAATTTTAAAAAATTAGACTTCATCCAATTTTGGCTGTGAACTAGAGTATTTGCTGAAGATTCTATACCAAGAAATCTTACATTTCTTTTAATTATATATACTCTTATTTTATTATAACATTTTATTTTCGCAAAATTAATTTTATTGCAATACCGAAATTCATTTTCCATGTCGCTGATTATATTATATTTAGTTAACTGAAGTTCATTGATTTTTAGCCAGATCAATATGAAGTATGATCAATTTATTTCGTCTGCTAATCAAATTCAGCTTTCATATTTACATTATTTGATTTGATTTTTTATTTAAACTATTTCTATTCAATATTTAAAGAGGATTAAAATTTAAATTGTTATTTTTTAATCGAAAGCTACAAAAACAAATATCTGACCATATATCTAAACAAATAAATATCTAATGATATACTTGAGGACAATAATAATGACATAAAAGCTTTCATAATTTTTATCATACGATTTGCAATATGTAGCCACAATCTTTTATCAGCTTAAAGTTTTCGAAGCAAAGTTTTTATTTATGAAGAGTATTCTTCCAGCTTGACAGAACGGCTAAAAGGTCTGTAAATGTATTTACTATGTTGATACTTTTTTCGGGATAAAAAACAAATTAATCTTTTTCCAAATACGCAATCATTATGATAGATACTAGATTATTTCAAGAATACTAGATTACTAGAACAAATACTAGATTACAGTGAAGTGAAAAATGTGAAAAATCTTAAAGTTAATCTTAAACGTGCTGTTTATGTGAATCAAAAAATAAAAAACTACTTAAAATCGACTGCATTAATTGTGAAAATTGGTGTCATCGAAAATGTGC
>NCKU01002726.1:0-17830 GCA_003675995.1 Dinothrombium tinctorium | reverse complement strand
TTTTTTTTCTTACAGAGACTTTCATAAGCTTTGCTTTCTGTCTCTTATTTTTATAAATAAATAAATAAATAAAAAGAAAATTTTTTGCTCAGCACGTTATAAGGATGTATAATACAAAAAATTGCCCCTTGCCGTTTCTAATGAGATGCACACTTTTTTAATAGCTCAAGTGAGGATTTATCCATAGTTGAATGCCCGAACAGGTAAAAGTACGCCTATTTTCGCGAAAATTTTTTAGCCGATGTTTCCGCTTTGATGTAATAAATATACCGATTACAATACTTTTTTTCGTCTGTATTAATCTAGGCGTATACCGGTGTTACCTGATAGAGATTCAGAGTGGGAATCTACTTTGACTTTTGTACAATGATTTTAAAGATTCCGAAATGCTTGGCATACGTTCCAAATGAATTTTTCAATTTTTTTGCAGCTTGCATTAACATCCATTTTTCTTGGGTATCTAAAATGCGTTTTTTTCTCTTTTGCGGGATATTAGCCACCATCCAATTTTTCTATTTTTTCTTTAAGCTTTTTTATTTCAGATTAATGGGAATCTCTTTTATTTAGAATGTTTTTTCAAACTAACTCACTCGCTGTTTTTTGATTCAAATTAATGATAAAGTTCATTATAATCATTCTTCCTTCAAATTTTAGCACAAGTTTTGATATTGCGGGGTTATTGTTTGAAAAAGTGTTCAGTCGAAAAAGACAAATCTTTGCATTCTTGAGGTATTGCTGTTGATTAGTAGTTCTTTCAGATTATTTTTATTATTAATTAGCGAAATATTCAAACTTTGTCAGTTTTATAAAATCCACTTTATATTATTAAAGATAATCTTTTGTGTTAAAAACCATGTTTATAACTATAGCAAAAATTTTTACTCTTAATGACAATTTAGAAGTGAAAGGAGGATGGTCATTTTGGGCCCGCATGTACAGGGTGTGTGAATTAAAAAGCAACACATGTTTCATTGAATAACTCGAATATTTGAAATCGCTTAATGTTTATCTTGCACTTATTTTGTAATACGTTTTTGCAAAGCATATTGACACTAGATTTCCTGAAATCACCGTTACTATTCTCATTTAATTAAATTATCCGTGAAAGCATGGTTTTTTATTATCGAATTCTTCTACCGAAATGCTACTGGTTAAATAGATGGTAGTAATTTTTAAATCGCTAATTATCTTCCTCTTTTTTTATTATTCTATATTTTAAATTATTCTTGAAAGGTAAAATATCGACAGTGCCAAATCCGCACTCCGGATATTGAATTAAGAACAAATCGTTTGTAAATTATTTATTCGCCAAAGTTTTTAAATAAAAAAATCTTCATACGTTTTAAACATAAAATAGAACAGAAACAGCGTTTTGTTAAAAAAAAAAATTCTCACCACATTAAGGCTTTTTTAAAAATTCCTATTTATTATAAAAAAAAATCATCAGCGGTTACGGTGTCCGTGAAGAAAATCAGACCGATAACAGTGAAAAGAAGAAATACATCATTTGCCGATTTTATGAATATAAAGAGAAGTTTCTTCTTACTCTCTTTCATCATTAAACTCTTTAAGCGGTTTTTTTGCCGGTTTTTATCCGCTTAGACGAACATATGCTTATTCTATAAAGAATATGCCAAAATTTAATTGCCGATATAAAAACCGTCCCATGCCAAAAGGGCCTTCCCGTACTGGAAATGGAGAGGTTTGGGATTAATACCTTAACTCGTTTTTTCCCGTAAACCTGAACGACCAATAATGAGCCGTTTGACCCGCAACTACCTTTATGTTGATAATTTTGGATATAATACCAATAGGAGAAGGGTTCTAAGCCCAGAGAAACTTAAAGCTCTTTTTTCGGGTGCTCACCACCACCACCACTTTTTCGGGTAGTATATCTTGAAGGAAAATAGGAGTGAAAAAAGGAATGACTAGTAATAATGCAAACGGAAAAGTAAGCGAAACAGTAATTTATCTAAAATTGAAATTATATTAAAATTAATAATTTGCGGGATTAAAAATTTGATCGAGAGGTAGATCAAATGAGAGCAAAGATCTGTTATTTTAAGAACAGCAAAGTTGAAATTGAAACCGTAGTGTTAAGAAATGACGTCGAAATGGTTAATAATGGGCTCGAACTTTGAAAAATTTTGTAAAAATGGTATTGCGATGGGAATGAAATTCGTGGTAATGTTTGCACATTTCTATTTTGTTGTAATTTTGCTAGTTATTGTGGTTTAGAGTTCAAAGAATCATGGGTTAAACTTTTGAGGCTAGTTAACAGGATAAAGTGTTTGACGGGATAAGGGATTTAAGTGACGGGAGGGGACAGCTTACAGGAACGGGCGGGTTTGGGATTTCTATTTTCATCCCGTCTCCACCTCTATTATATTAGACTTGTATAACACAGTATAATGCAATAAATTGTAACTTGCCAACTCTATTAGTTTAACTCTAATATTGTTTTCTATCAAGTGTTTATATTGTACAAAAACACATGTTGATATAATTTGAATTCAACGTAATCGTAAAACAGTACGAACGAACTTCTTCAATACAACGCAAACCATTAAGATCTTGACGCCTTGAGAAAGTAGTCGCTATTAGCCTTTGATAAAAAATCATTCGTATAAGTCGCATTTGCTTATTTATCATATGAGACGTTTAAAACATTTTCTATTCAATCGCTCAATGATTAACGGTCTTTATTTACCCAGTTATTGTAAATCATTTTAAAAATAAAACTTAAAATCATCCTCTACACTGGACGAATTTAAAATAATTTTTATTTAAACATTTTAAGTAGTTTTATTTAAATGAAATATACAAAAGTAAAGAATTTCCATTTAATTTGATTGCCTATAAATTTGAAAAATTTAAGATCAATTTTTATTTACAAAATCTTAACTTAGAAATTTTAAAAATTTCTTGTATTTAAAAAATAAAAATGGAATAAAAAAGAAAAATTTGATTATCACAATAAAATTGGTCGTTTGAGAAAATTACATTCCTCGTTTGTTCGCGTTTGTGTGCTCCAATTTAATCGCTGGTTCATCCTTTGATGAAGCTGTCGAGTGACTGAGGTATGTTAAATGAGTGGACAAATTTGAATGTGAACTGTATGGTTTAGACGAGCCAACAAGATTTGAGGTGATTGGTGTTCTTGACTTTGTCAATCGATTTTTGAGCGAATTAATCACTTTCTTGTTGCAAGTAAAAGAAAGGAAGATGAAGAGACCTTGTGAAGTGTTGAGCAACACGAAAAGGTACCATAAATATATGTTATCAGCAAGCGTGGCCAAGAAGCCGGCAATCCATGAAAGTCCCATCAGTGAGCAGAGTCGCAAGTAAAGTTTGAAGTTTTTTCTGCTTGAATTGGTCGTTTTGGTTGCAGAAACACAATTGTTTCGCACAATTATCAAAGCTGTGAGCACAAAAAAAGCGGCGTTCGATAATATGATTAAGCCGACCGGTGCAAAGAAGAATACGATCAAAGATTTTCTATGAGCAAACCAGCATCTTTGATTTGTTCCGAAACTTGGTTGGTAGTGAAGAGGAACCAAATTAGGATATTGGTCGGCAGTGACAGCGAGAGAAACAATGGCTGCAGTGCTCAAAGCACAATAGAGTGTGTACAAAGTAAATCTAAGTTTTTGTTTTCCGGTCGGAATTCTGAGCTCGATTGTCGCTTGTCGTAAGGTTCGCCATACGTCGAATGACATAACGCTCATCCATTGAAATGAAAGGAAGAAAAAATAATACATTACTATCGCTAAAGCTTTGCAATAAGTGATAGATTTTTGAACAGTAGTCAGTTGGCTTGTAATGAAACATGAATATGCTACTATCAAAGCAAATGAGAACGAAGCCAGATTGAATCCCGACAAATTGCGAATTTCGCTCACAAAAAAGAACGCTGTTAAATGCAGTGACAAGCAAACAATTGAAAGCAGTAAGCCAATATTCGTGACGATTTCTAAGCCAAAATCAAATTTGCTCGACGTCGAAGCTAATGAAGAGCAAACGAGAATTGATTTTCCATCATCGCTATATTTCCATTCGCTGAATAATTTGCTGTATAATTTGATGTATACGCTATTGTTTTTCAGCACGAAGAAATTTTCTTCATTAATCTCAATTTTAGGACAGGAGATGAATTCGCTTGAGTGCATTGCCTGAGAGCGATTAAAATTGGCAGCATCTTTATGTGAGCGTGAGGTTTGTTGCATTTCATTTCTGCTTTTGTTTTCTTGGCGAATACACTTTCCTTTTAATAACTTGTAATCTTCAAAGCCACAAAAAATATTGCGACAAAATTTTAAAAACGGATCATATACTTGGTAATCACGAGAACACATAACTTTCTGACCCACAATATTGTTACCACTACTAAATGAGTTTACATCAAACAACAACGCGAATGCTGTCGGATTAAAGCTACTCCTGGAATCGAGATCACTTTCCTTGTCTCTGCCCTCCACTGGTCTACAAATGAGTCTCGATGTATTAGTGGCGTGTACTCCGTTACAGAGTGCGCAATGCGGATTCCAGAACTTTGTTTTGCCGATATCGTACACAAGTGCTTGATAGCTGTTGCATGCCTTTCTCACGTTTTCGTCTTTCCAGTTTTTGGGACAATCTGAAATAAGGCCGCTCTTACAGAATCGCAAATGATGCAGTAAAATCTCGGGAAATACAGGGTCGATGTCACACCAATATGGAAAATCTAAATTTACGCCCCATCGATTGTTCTCCTCGAAGTACACCAAATTTTGTAAAATGAAAGATTCTGTTAAATTGCCGAAAGTTCGGTTGTATGCTGGTAGATCTTTACATTCAATTCGTGGATTCCAAAATGTAACATTCCTGAAGTCATCATTGCATAATGCACAATGAATATTTTTATACGTGATCTTGCTTTGTACGTTTGTAACAGGCAAACTTGAAAGAGGATCAGATGGAAGTGTGTCGTTTTCGCATTTCGTTTTCAAAATGAAATTTTTAAAATTTGGTGGACAGCTGCTTCTCATATAGATTCCACCGAACTGTCGCATTTCCCGACATTCCCATTTCTGGCGAAAAGTTGGCATTAAGCCGACATATTTTGCATTAATGCAACAGTCGCCGAAAATTGCACAATTCTTGTCACAAGCACAATTCCGTTCTTTGACGCTATCCAAACTGCGGCTTCGAAGCGATTCTTTTTCGCATGTGTCCAAAGTAGAACAATTCGCTCTCAAATCAATTAAGCTTTGATACGAGAGCTGTAAAGCCACATTATGCTGAAAAAGCTGAAGAAACAGAATAAAAAGCGAAACTGATGCGATCAGTTGCATTTTTACTGCATACGAAAAAGATTGAACGCATTGACACTTCGAAATAGTGGCTGTCGTCCGTTTAATCGAAAGCTCAAAGATTTCGAAAGTGACTCATTTGTTTGTCTGACAGCTTGTGATCAACGCGATGGACAAACACACTGCATTCATTGTGAAAGCGTAAATTCAAGTTTTTCTTGTTAACGAGAAGGAGAACAGATAACAGCGATTGGCGGCAACCGCATCTAATTTAACAAAAAGCGTTTCAAATGTTACTATCGCAGATTTTCCTAATTTCCGAATTGGGTCGCCGTTCCACGGAACAGTAAGAAGCAGATGATTACTGCAGGAGAAACTGACGGAACCAATGGTAAGCGATTTGCCTGGGGGCTAGTTTCACCCTCACACTTGCATCGATGCTCACAAGTGGAGAAAATTCGGTTTTTAAGTGTGTCCTCAAAACACTCGTTGCTTAAAATAAAACGCATCCCTAACCTAAATTTCTGCCTAAATCCGGGTTCATTCTTTTGTTTTGTTTTTTTATCGAAATTAAGACCGAAAATTGCTCTCGCTTTTCAATTTTTGGGAAAACCCGTTGCCAGCTACTCATGAAGTTTGATTCGGCGAGTTAATTCATTTTCTCACAATCAAACATCGCTTATCATTTATCAAGCATTTGTTTCACATTGCGACTTAAAAATGGAAAGTTAAGAAGTAAACACAATCTTATTATGCATGTTTAACTTCTCTTGAATTGTAATCAATTGATTCGTTCAATTTACAATGTCGGCCAAAATTTCTTATTCTCCAGTTAAAACTTTTTCATTTCAATATTACCGCATTCGCTCACTATATGCGGCATACCGGTGTGTGCTATGTTGATTTTTTCGCACCTCACGTTTTCACTTTATACCGGCGTGCCGTTATAAATGAAGCTTTTAAAATACATTCTTAAAATCAATCGCTCACTTTGATTCGTTTTTTAAACTCATTTCGAAAAGAATTTGTTGGATGACAATTTTGGCCACTTGTTTGTGGATCCTCTAAACCGCTACAATGTGGCATATAAAACCGAATCACTTTGCTCAGTTATTGGAAATTGAGTTAAGTATCTAAAAATATATTAACTTCAAAATAATCTGTGAATATAAATGTATAAATATTAGGTAGCTTTTTGGATGGGAGACCGAGACCGAAACCAAAGCGGTTACGACTCCAAAATTAAGCACTGCTGATTACAGTTACAAATTTTTGGGACTATCTCGCTCCTTAATGAATATATAGAGTGTGCATTGCGAAAAATGTTATTGGGGTAAAAAGTCGCCTGAATTTGCTCCGATGGCTTCAGCGAAACGTTTATTTTGTTGGTTTTTCTTAACAAAATGAGAAACCTTTTAAAGCATCAAACCATAAAACAAACGCTAAAACAAACAAAACAAATATATACACAGCGATTACTCAGCAGCTTGAACAATTTTTTGACTTTTAAGTTTAATATTGAATTAAAAGGTAATCTCTCTCTCTCTTTCTCTTTCTTGTATGAAAGGCTCATATAGCTATGGCTAATCGCTTAAATTGGTCTGCTATTTGGTTATTTATTGTATTTTCCAGAAGGAAGCAGAAATTAAATTTAAAATTACAGAAGGCTTCTTGTGAAAATAATCACAGATGAATAATTGGTACAATTTTTTTTTTCTTTTTAACACCGTTGTTGATGTCTGATTAGGTCCTGAAATTTTGCCCTCATTAATTGGAGACAGATTTTGTCGAATATTTTAAAGAGTGTGTAGAATTAGTTTCGCCTGACCAAAAAATGAGTTGAGACTAGAGGTAGAAACGGACAGGGGAAAAATCGTCCCATGCCAACTTGCCCGCCACGTACGGGAAATGCCGTACGTTTTCCCCTAAAACCCGTACAATCCGTAATCACCCGTTTGACCCGCAACTACTTTTAAGTTGATAATTTCTGGTAAAATACCAAAAGGAGAAGTGTTCTAAGCCCAGAGAAACATAAAGCGCTTTTGTTCATGCGCTCACATTTAAAGGAAAAGTTTGCGAAACTTTATAAATGATGAATTTTCTGCATTTGTACGACTAATTATATTAGAGGTGCGAAATTCACACTTTGAATGTTACCGAAATGTAATAAAATAACATTTTTGATATTACCACAAGTGGTAATAGTGCGGAATGGTGACGATGGTAGTATGGAAAGGTATGAAATGGTATGGAGTGGGAGCGAATAGGGACAAGTAAGCTAAACAATAATTTACCTTAAATAGAAATTATGTCAAAAATAATAATTTACAAGAATGAACAAATTTTGATCAAAGGGTAGATTAAATCAAGAGCAAAGCTCTATTATTTTAAGATAAGCAAAGTTGAGATTGGAATCGTAGTGTTAAGAAATGATAAAGAAGACGTGGAAATGGTTGGTGATGGAATGGATCTTTTGAAAAATTTTGTAAAATGGTATTGCGATGGGAATGAAATTAGTGATAATTTTGCACATTTCTATTTTATTTATTGTATTTATGCTTGTTATTGTCGTTTAAAGAGCTCAACGAAAGAGGATTTAATGGGATAACGGGTTTGAAGGGACGGGATGGGATAGCCTCTTAGCTTACGGGTTACGTTCGGGTTTGAAGTTTCTATTTTCACCCCGTTGCTACCTCTAGTTGAGACGTTCGCGAATTTATTTATAAATTCTATATTCTAACTATAATGCAAAATAATAAACAAATACATATTTATCTGTATAGAGAGTGGACAAATTTTCGACTGGGCGGAAGTATGCGCGAAATGACTAACAATAGCAATAAGTTACATTGTGACGTTGTGCGCTGTATGACTTTTAAGCCCATTCCAATCGAAACTTTCTGCCAATTCTGGATATCTACACACACATATATATACAGTCAACGACAGAATGTTTTGCATCTAATCTTTCATTCAATACTTATATCGCAAATTTTAAATGCAAAATTCAGATTAGAGCTAAAGGAAACAGTGTAGTTTAATCCACTGCCATATTAAATGTGAATAGCATATTCAATTACAAAACCCAATAAAATAATTTTGTGTATTTTCTACTTGTCTTATCATTCAGATTAACAATTTAAGTGTTTAAAAGTTGATATACTTTTTGATTAGATGCAAAACATTCTGTTGACTATATATTTAACTTTTTGCTTAAGCTCGAAATTGATTCTAACTTTTTATCAGTTGATATAAGATAAATTGTGTATTCTGAGAAACAAACGGAATGTTTGTGAATAAGGCAAATGCCATATTACCGAGAACATTGTGCGCTTATTTTTGCTTTTAAATATCCTAGCCACATATTAAATATTATTTATATTAAATTTATGTGAGAAAATATTTACGCACTATTATCTCTTAATGAAAAGAGCCAATTTTTCAATTTTTCACGGTTTTAATTTTCTCTTTTATTTTTTGTTTTTGAATAAATTTGGAATGAATTATTTCAAAATTAAGATTTACAACTTTTTACATCAGAAAAGTTGTACATTTTCGTTTCTTTTTAGTTGTGGCTTTTCTCGTAATTTTTCTAAATTTAGAGAGACACTCAAGCTATTAACATGATTTTGATAGAGTTTTCGATTGTTTTGTCCTCCCGCCTCTCATGTCAAGTTTTTAAATCTAACACTCATTTCATAATCGTATGAAATAAAATCCCAAATGCAACAGCAAGAGAAAAAATTGGTCGAGTTCTACAAGAAAAAATGTAGACTTAAGAGTATTGATAACGTGAGTAACGTGGATGCGCTCTACATGCTGAACTTGAACTTATTTGCTTTGTCACAATCCATTAATTTTGTAATTATTATCCATCAACAATCCATCAACAAGAGAATTCGATTATTGCCAAACGCACTTTTGACAATTAAAGCTTTTTCATGAAAAGCATAAATATTTTCTGGAACAATCAAGTAACTCAAAATTACTTATGCGTTAATGAAAAAGTGAAATGCGTTTAACAGTGTCGAAGAAATAAGAGATGTTCCATCGAAAACCAAGAAAAGCATTATACAGGCTGACTTTTATAAAATCATTTGTTTTTAAAATGATTTTGCTGTCTACTAGAATTGCGAAGAATTTTTGAGAATAATGCTTTAATTTTCTTAATCTTAATCTTATCTATTTTGTTCAAATGTTAATTATTATTTGTACTCCGCTGAAAATCTTTAATTCTTTCCGAGGAAATCCATTGAGGCACAAAAGGTCTTGGTTAAAAACCGAAATATATAAAATGCAAAATGAGAATTTGTTACAAATTTATTTTCTATTCAAATCTAAAATCAAAAACATGCAAAAAATATAATCATAATATCAGGTCCATTTAAAGTATCAAATAATAAACGTTTATTTGAAATGGCAAGTTTTTGATTTATGATTTGATTTATAATTTTCGTTTGTGTTTAAACCTATTTTTGAAAAAAAAAATTAAAGATTGTGCCTTTCTTTAAAAATTTTAATAGTTATATTACAATGACTTAGCCATTGATGTTCATGGACTTGTCCATACGATTGTTAAAAATTTATTTCTCTTATTGCGTTCTTTTGCTGTAATAGGTTGAGGTTTCTGCCAATCTTATTGTATGAAAAATAAGATGTTAGCGTTAAGCACTAAAACTGCTGAAAGGATGCTTTTTATTAAAGAATGTTGGAATCAAGATCTATTATTGATGAATATGGTTGAGCCCTGTTAAATTCATTGTGAAATAGACGAGAATACAATGATCGATTCAAACGATATTTCGACAACAAACTATTGTCTTCAACGTCATTAATTTCTGTATCACACATAATAAATCTGTCAATACCAAAGTAATATAAAGATGAAATATCGGGTTCTGTGAAGGCATTTGCATTGTCTATGAAACAGCAAATGACTCGGCTACAATTTCGAACATTGAAAGTTCGGTAAAATTGCACATCATTACAAATATCCTCTATTTTTCCAGCAATTATGTCGCTTTTCTCAATTAAAATACGGTTTGCTTTTTCTAACATTGTGTCCACTTCCAATCGTTCAGAAGGTATCAAATGTATCGCTTCCAATTGTTGTGTATCAACATCAAAATATTGAAAGATTCTTTCCGCTTCTTGCAATTTCTTTTTTAATATTTCTTTATTTGCTTCTGATTCGTTATCTAATTTCTTTTTAATCGTTTCTCGATTGTATTCAGCTTGTTTCTTACACTCCCTGCGCACTTGCTTTTCGGCTTTTCCGAAGTAAAATATTTTAAATGCTACATTTTTAATTTTGTCTAAAAGTCTTGATATTTGTTCATGGCTGGGAGCTGTGACGATAATTTTCCCTCTCGGTAGTTGCTTACGCTGCATAAAGTTTAGTAATTGCCTTATTGTTTCCACAACAATTTCATCAGTTACATTTGAATCTGAACTTTTTAAACACGCAAAGTTTGGGTTTTGTGTCAAATTGGCGACAATATCGACTGACTTTTGAATAGCATCTAATTGACTGTCGGAATATTTCGAACCATCGACATCAATGAACAATCCTGATGCTTTAACGTTTAGCTTTGGATTTAAAAGTTGTTGACATATAGGTAAGCTATTTAATTTAAACAAAGCTTTTGCTTGCAGTGTGTAATAATGCACACATTTAAATGGCTGCATAATAAAAATGTAATCGTTCCTCACGAATAAATCATTTGTGAACTTGGTTCTAATTATTATTTCATCAACAAGATATTCGAGAGAATCTCCGTTCAAAGAATTCAAATGATTAATTTCGGATCGACTTTCTTTTGAAGTTTCGCGCGTTCTTATTTGAATGATGTAGCCAAAGTAACTTTTTAAAGAGTAAGTAAGACTATTGGGGTCATCAGGCTTCCGCTGAAAAACACTTCTTAATTCAACCAGCTGACCAAAACTTAGCCTCCGATTCTTATAACATTCCCTCAAAGATATACATTTGATTTCGAGCGTTTTCATATTTGTTTCACATTTAAGAACAATAGAACAAGTAATGAGTTCATTTTTTTCTTTTTGACTTTGAAGTTGTTTTGAAGTTGACTTTATGTCTTCGTACAAGTTCATTAATACCAAGGGAATGTTTACAACTTTGTATATTTCATCTGATGGATATGAATAAATAGATGACATGTCTTTGAGCTTCCGTTCCAACTGCGGTTTTATATCTTTATCTACAGGCTTCTTGAAAATGCTAGGATCCCACTCAAATATTACATTTATGAACTGTTCAACATTTGAAGGGAGGTTTTCGCTTTCAAGAGTATCAGCTGGAGTAGGATATTCTCTTACATCGGCAGCCACACTTTCTCCATAAAGAAAACTATCTTCATCCATCTCTTCAATTCTTTCAATAGTGGTGGTGGTCTCATTAGTCGATGAAGGGTTTGAAATTGGTGTTTCGTTTGCCATTTCTTGTAAATTATCCTGATCTCTTCGCCACTTTTTTGGTTCTGTGCTGAGTTCGCCTTCACTATTTCGGCGTTTTTCTCCTCTACTTTCACTATTTGTTTCTACTCCAAACTCATTATTATCGGCTCTATTTCCGTGTTCTTTTGTTGAGTTATAACTAATAGCAGAATTTTCACTGTTCTCTCGAACTACAGATGATTCAGCATCAAGTGATCGGATCGGTTCGGATTTTTCACTTTCCACCCCTAGTTTCTGATCGCTTTCCTCTTTTTTGGAGATATTTTCAGAGTGATTCTTGCTTTCATTTGGAGATGAGTGAGCAGTTTGCAGCTCACTACTATCGTTGTTTGAAGGATCGTCTTTCGGTTCCTCTTTGATTTTAATCTTGGGTTTGTCTTCGTCCATTGCTTTCTACGTGCGAGCGGCGAGCGGTGCGAAGAGAGTGCGTATTGTGCGATCGAATGGAAGTTCAAAAGAAAGCCAAAGGTGAAGAAACGATCGACTTGTCTGCGAACCTTTCTTAAAACAGTGAACTCAGGAAAAGACTCGAAGCAGCGACGAGAGCGAAGCGAGCGGTGAACGAACGCAGCGACATCTGAAAGACGGCGAAAATGGAGGAATGGAATGAATCGATGATTGATGGATTTCAACTGAAAAGATGCGAAATAAACAAATTGATTATGGATTATTTGGTGAGCGAAGGTTTCAAAGAAGCTGCCGAAAAGTTCAAATACGAGGCCGGTCTCGAAGCGTCCGCCGACGGCCTTTTCAACGAGACGCCCTCGATGTTGGATCAAAGAATCGAGGTGCGCACAGCAATCGAAGAGGGCAGAGTTTACGACGCGATCTCTCTCATCAATCGACACTACGCTGAATTGTTGGATCAAAATAGACATCTCTACTTTAAGCTGCAGGTTTTATCGCTTCTGTTTCAACAATCATTCACCATCCACTTTTCTTTTGACAGCAACAACAGCTGATTGAATTGATTCGCGAGCAAAAGGTGGAGGAAGCTTTGAAGTTTTCACAGGAACAGCTTAGCGTCGATGAAGAATTTCTTGATTTACCTGAACTCGAACGAACTTTAGCTCTTCTCGCTTTCGATAAACCTGAAAACTCTCCTTTTGCTGATTTGTTGCAAGTATCACATAGACAACAGTTGGCATCCGAAGTAAATGAAGCAATTTTGAAAGAGCAGTCGGGTTCAGCTGAAGTCGAAAAGCCACATTTAGTCACACTTTTAAAGTTGCTTTTGTGGACTCAAAGTGAATTGGAAAGAAAAAAGATTAAGTTTCCGAAAATGACAGATTTAACAAACGCCGTAATTGATTATAGCAATATAGAGTAAAGCTTTAAAATGTCTCTTAATTCCGAATATTCTAATTAACTTTTTCAAAGGCATGCTAAACAACCAATTTGTTCATACTTTCTAGAAGTCTTCGCTTAATTTTCATTAATTTTCTCAATACAATCAAAATAAAATGAATTGTTAAGTGATTTATCATGAGTTAGAATGTTATACTATAAGTCAAATCAGGTAGGTGGTTTAAAAAATTTAATAGTGTGCCATTTATTTATTATTTTTTCGCTAATTATCGGTCGGTTTCTAATTATTTGTTAAGTAAATAATGTATCCCTTCTGGCTTCGCTTTTGCATTTTTTACACACCTTTGGGATATGTCTGTGTTATTTTGGCACAACAACTACGACTCCACTTTTTTGGAAACTCTCACTCTGTTTTGCATAAGAAAAAGCCATGTATTGAAATCTCTGTAATTATGATAAGCAGTCGGCTTATTTAAATAGCGTTTCCCAGCCAAATACTTCAAAGCAAATATCCGGATTTGTGTGTTTTATAATCTACGTTTCAATCGCCATTCGAGTTTTAGAGTTTTGTTTCACCTGAGTTTTTGTTTAGAAATAAAAAAGTCAAAAGCTATGGCAACGTCGATGAAGCTTCATGTAAATTGTGATAAAAATGTCGTACAGGGAATTAAGAAGTAATAATTCGCAATTGGAGTAGTTAAACTTTATAAAACATGAAAATAAGAAATGAGATTTCGAAGCTTTTAATTCAAAATAGCAAATAAAAGCATTGAAGTTTAACTACTTTCGTGATGAGCAATTTTAAAACAATGAGATTATTTTGTTGCAGATTTTCTTGAAATACTTCGAGTTTTGGGATATAACCGTTTAGTTTCTCTGGAAAACTTTCGAAGACCAAATTTTCATCTCACAGCAGAAATCTTGCAATGGCTGATTCAAAGGTAATTCAAATCAAATAGACGTTTATCCATAAAATCCACGTTTCGAAAGATATTGAGCTTTGTCAATTTTTGAATAGCAGGTTTTTAAATTTCAAATTAAAATTCAGTTCCTCTTTATATGACATTTATTTTCATAAACAGTTTTTAATATATTTAATATTTTTAATCATGAATTTGATTTTAAAAACTCTAAAAAATATTGAAAAGCTAATAATTAAGCGAGATAGAGGTGAAGCGGGATGAAAATTGAAATCCCGAACCCATCTGTAAGCTAAAAGGCTGTCCCGTCCCGTAAATCCCATGCCCTGTTAAACCCGTTATTCCGTTAACTCCTCCGATGAGTTTAACCCGTGATTCATAGAACTTATTAAACCACAATAACTAGCATAAGTACAATCAAATAAAAATGTGTAAACCATTACCACAAATTTCATTCCCATCTTTATGGAATTATTATAAAAATTTTAAAAGCTCCATTCCATTACCAAATCGTTTCCACCTAACTCTTTACCGTTTCTTAACACTGAGATTCCAATTTCAACTTTGCTGTCTGAAAATAATAGACCTTTGCTCTTGATTTGATCAAATTATCGATCAAATTTTGTTTATTCTCGCAAATTATAATTTTTAACGTAATTCCTATTTTAGATAAATTTGTGTTTCGCTTACTTGTCTCTATTCGCTCCCAATCCATACCATTCTCCCATTCCCATTTCCATACTACCATTCTTACCATTCCATACGATTACCATTTGTGGTGATAGCAAAATGGTATTTTATTTTCGTTTCCGTAATATTCACACCATTCATATAAATAATCGTGCAAATGCAAAAAATTTTATTTATGAAGTTTCGGGAGACTTTTCATTCAAGATATATAAATCTTAGCACACGAACAAAGGGACTTTACGTGTCTTTCGGCTAAGAACCCTTCTCCTATGTGTATTTTACCCGAAATTATCAACTTAAAGGTAGTTACGGGTCAAACGGGTTTATTACGGGTCGTATGGGTTTATGGGAAAACGGGTTAAAATATTGACCCCAAACCCGCCCGTTTCCCGAGATGGGNGGGGGGGGGGTTTGGGACAAGACAATTTTTTCCATGTCCCGTTTCCACCTCTAAAGTGAGGTAAGATCAGACATCTTCATTCCTATTATCTGTAATTTTCTGGTTAGTGTTCGGCCTATTATGCTACTTTAAAAAGCAGTTAAATCAAAATTTTAAGCCATTGTTCAAACAACTGTTTTAATAGACTTACGAACTTATGTCAGACATACATATTTTGTACATTGAAATTTTGAATGATGAATATTGAAATATGTTTTGGAAAGAATGCATTTTAAAGCACGGAAAGCGCTTATGAAGAAAAGTATTCATCTATAAATATAAATACAAAAGAATTCGTTCCTATCTTAATCAAGCTTCACTTGCACGTTTTAATGCATTTTCGATGAAGCCAAATGAAAATAAAAGTTGAGGTTTTGAAATAGCTTCTTTGCTGCAATATTTGTTGATGTCGCTGTCATATCAATGCTTAACCAGCTGCGATACCGCCGCTAAAAACCATATCACCATGCATTGCAAAGAATTTGTGTGCAAAATTTGGTCAAAATCGGTTATTTATACCTCGAGAATGTCCCTTGTAAATTGATTGCGTCATTTTCAGCTTAAGAGCCTTCCGAAGTGATGCCTTCTATCTTTGAATGTTACAGATACGATCCATCGATTGATATTCCTCTTGAGATAGAAACTGAACAGGACCGTGTAATTTTCATAAAAACATGCGCCCAACTTGTGGTAACTAAAATTTCTTAAGTATGGCTACAAAATTAAAAATTAATTTAGGCAACCAAAGCATACATAAAATTGAATACGAAAAAATTATATTTGGCCGATGGTCACGCTGTTCAGGAATTGCTGAAATTAGCTTCAATTCTATATGAAGCCGCAAAAAGCTCTGAAGAAGTTGAAGAAAGTACAGAGATGACGGAGTCATCACTTCCAGACACTTTAACTGTGCTAAAAGTAAACTAATTTACTTATTAATTATTCTTTGAAAAATTTATTCACAGCGAAATGAATTGAAAAAATGTCGGCAACTTGCGTCCGAGATTACGCAAAAAGGAGTCGATTTATATGACAAGCTAGTGAAGGAAATTGAATTAAGGGTAAAATTAATTTGATTGTCATTTCAAATTGATTCTAATTGATAAATGCTGCAAAAGGAGCAGAGAATGTCTGTTTTATCGCGACAACTAAAGATTCCGGAGATCGAAAATGATTTGAAAGAAGCAATAAAAGAACTCGAAAAGGCGATCGAGAATAGCAATTATAAAATAGACAATGTGGCCTCCGACGAAGCGAACCTTGATTCGAAAATTGAGAAGAAACGCAGCGAACTTCAGCGATATCAGAAACGTCTACAAACGTTGAAATCTATCAGGTTTGCATAGTACTGACAAGAGTTTAGCACTGATAATAGTGAACAAAGGTTTTGTCCTTTCGAAAAAAGAGTATCATTTTTGAAAGACTTCATGAATGAATTCAAAAGAGTGGTTGATTAAAGCAAAATATCAGTAGAGTTATTAATTAAGCAATTGGTTTTGATAAGTTTAGTTTTTAAAGATTTTTTAGTTAGGTATGTAAAAAGTTCAAAAATGTGCTATTGGATAGGTAAAAAATAAATTCATTCTTTCCATATATGTGCTATTAATTAACTGCTTTCATAATAATTCTATTTTATCAAAGGCCAATCATTGAAAATATGAAGAAATTTTTTGAATTCATTATTATTTACTGAAAAGGCACCCTAAAATCTTGAAATTTTTGTTTATTGTTTTATGAAACATCTAAAGATGAAATTGCAAAAAAATTTTAACAATAAAATATAAACAATATTTCCACCTCAAAACATAATTATTTTTGTTTAGTTTTTTAAAATATTTAAAATTTTTTGAAACTTTTTCATGTAGACAAAACAAAAAAGATTTTTATAAAGAGAATTTGATCGAAATTCAGCGTTTCATGAGGTGCTTTCAGATTTGAATCTTTTCTTATATTAATTAGTTTTTTTAATAGTTTTTAAACTTTTATTTTGTTATCTTGGTAACATTATTTATATATTTCATAAAAATTGATGTTGTAAAATGTACGTTAAGGCGCATTTTGCACCACGACGATCAAAAATGATATTTTTTGCTAATTTTGAAAAGCTTTTGTGCCGTTTTGATTTTCATAAATGTTTACTACATTGTTTGCCAGCTTACTGTTTTTGAAGCAAAGATTATATCGCAAATAATGTATTTAATCAATTTCAAAATTTTCAATAATCAGATTTTTTATTATAACTTATGCGCCGACAGCAACAACTTAGCCGCCGAACTTTGTTTTTTAAGGTCACTTCAACTTTTTCTGAGTTTTCTCCTACGACTTTATTATCGCTTTTATTATTAATCAAATGTTTTAAGAGCAGTTTTATCGTTTTTATGCAGATATAAACATAAGTTTTTATTATAATTTGACACCGAATAGAACTCATTAACAAGTGTAGATTTGTTGATGCAATATGTTCGCAGATTTAACCATTTTTGTTTTTGTTAAAGAAAAATTTGCAATTTTTTTGTTTACATTTAAATCACATAATGTAATCAATAAAATAAAACAGCATTCGTAGAAAAAGAAATTTTTTAGTCACGAAAAAACGTATTAAGTGAACGTTGTCAAAGGGACAAAACTTTTGCTCTGTACTTTACGAATTTATTCCGATTTAATTCACTGATATCATGTTTTAAAATAAGATTTGCGAAGGTTATCAT
>NCKU01002725.1:0-12210 GCA_003675995.1 Dinothrombium tinctorium | reverse complement strand
TGCAAGCAATTTTTCTAATGAATGCTAAACTGCGACGAATTAGAAACAACGTAAAAATACTTTGTCGATTCACGTTTGCAATTACATAAAAATTTCCGCTTGAGCGCACACTTCTTATTCCGCAATGAAAGTAATACATTCTTGCTTGCTATTATTTATTTTCTTACATGATTTTTGCTCAGTGTTTGCCGCTATTAACTGTGACAACTTGAACTGTTCTGAAAAAGAATTTACCGCTGAAGGCTATCATTCGACGAAACTGCCCTTCTCGTTAACTCAAAACAATTTAACTGAATGTAAGTTAAAAAGTAAGTTTAGAGAGAATTGTTGATCGATTATATTTTTTAGTATCAATTCCTACCGAAAGTAAACTAAATGAAGTGACCACTTGTTACGAAGGAAGCAATAATTTCACTCACGATGAATATAAAAATTTGACGCAGTTCTTGCTTGAAAGCAAAATCAATACAAACACTGAACTCGCAATGTTCATCACTCACATTCTTCGACAAACTAAAGGTCTTTTGTAATTGAATTTTTGTTTTTCGCTTCAAGGCATAAAAATTTTGCTCAACAATATCCGAAGTGCTAACGTTTCAGACCAAAAGCACATAACTTCGTTTTAATATTTAAAATTAAGTTTAAATTCACAATGTTTGAATAAAAAGTGAACCTGAGTAATACGTGTAAGCAATAAAACGATGATTCACAACACTTACTTTAAATTGCTCCTCTGTTAAGATATATTCACTCGTTAGAATGGTTTTGTGAATTATCGCTTTATTGCTCACATCTATTACTTCGGCTTTACTTTTTATGTAAACTTTCTAAAATTAAGCTTTACATTAAACATTAACACGAAGCAGTGTGCTTCTTGTCTGAACAAGAATACCGTGGTCTGCGAAACATTAGCTTTTTGCTCAGTATTGAGCAAAGAAAAAATTTGCCTTTAAGCGAAAAATAAGAAATCAATTATATAATAATTAATTGTGCAAAAATAATTAAATTCTTGTGTGTTCTTAAAAAATTTTTGCTCAAACTAAAGGTCTTGACAAAGGAGGATGCCCGTGGAAAAAGTGCGCATCTCAAAGCGGAAATAAAACTGTGGTTAACTATAATGGAAGAGGATACATTCACTTAAGTACAGAAGGCAATTATCGTTTGGCTTCATGGGATCTTTATAATGACGATCGATTAGTGAAAGATCCAGATTTAGTCGCATACAATCGCACTGTTGCTTGGCAAACAGCATTTTGGTTTTGGAATACGTATGTTCATTCGAAAGCGAACACAAACAAATTTGGCCTGACAATCGCGATGATATGGGGAAAAGATAATTGTGAGAATCCAGTTATGAAAGCAAATTTTGTACAACTGTTTAAGGTTTACAAGTGTGTGCTGAAGCATTTAGCGCCAAATGAAACTGCAAATGAAGAAGGCTGTTATCCCCTTGATGAGATTCACAAATCAGTGGCGGAAAAGCAATCAGGTCCAATTTTTATTTATATCGGAATCGCTGTTGGTTTGCTTATTTTTATAATACTTATAATGCTAATAGTCATTTGGAAACTAAAGAGAAGCAAGAAAGAGATTCAAAATTCTCAGTTCATTCTAGATCAGTTTAGAGCGAATTCTGTGACTGAGAAAGATCTTGAAGATCTTGGTTACAGACCGTGCTTTGAGTTTCCTATAGAGCGATTAATATTTGAAGAAGAATTAGGAGTCGGATTTTTCGGTTGTGTCGTGAAAGCGAAAGCAATCGGTTTAAAAAGAAATGAAGCATTCACAACAGTTGCAGTGAAGCGAGTAAAAGAAGCATTCGACAACACACAAACCACTGCACTTCTTGCGGAATTGAAAATTTTCTTGTCTTTGGGAAGACATATAAACATTGTTAACTTTTTGGGTGCTGTGACCAAAAACTGTATTAAAGGTGAATTGATGCTTATCTTCGAGTATTGTGAATATGGAAATTTAAAAGACTTTTTGATTTCTTCACGTTATATTTTTGTCAACCAAATGGATGAAGAAACTCAAGAGTACGATGCAAAAATGAACAAGAGAGCGTTTCAACTAACAGAAAAAGCGGTAAAAACACAAGATTTGATTTGTTACTCTTTCCAAATTGCACAAGGAATGCAATATCTTCACTCAAGAAAAGTAAGTCAATTCTTCAATTCTTCTCCTCTAATCAATTCATTGAAACTAGATTTTGCATCGTGATCTTGCTCTCCGCAATGTCTTACTTTCAGAGGGCAATGTCGTCAAATTATGCGATTTTGGTCTAGCTAAAAATGTGTATAATTATGGCGACTATTGTACAACAAACAACAAACAATTACCAATTAAATGGATGTCGATCGAAGCAATTAAAGATAAAATTTTCACAATGAAAAACGACGTTTGGGCTTTCGGAATCGTACTTTGGGAAATTTTCTCGCTGGGTGCTGATCCTTATCCTGGTTTACCAATAGACGAAAACTTTTTAAACAAACTCGTTGGTGGTTATCGGATGGAAAGACCTGATAAATGTCCACTTACTATCTATAACTACATGTTGCTTTGTTGGCAGCAAAAAGCTGAAAACCGCCCTGACTTTAATGTTTTGAGTGAAAATCTCCGTGTTATTTTAGATAAGAGCACAAGTAACTATTATCTACAATTAAACGACTCTTATGTTACTTTGTTTAAAATTTAATATTTTCATCTTTTCACATTCAATGAAACTTGAAAATTTCAAAACAAGTCAATGACAAAAAGTTTAAATGTCAAATACATGTGTGAGACCTGCATTGCGTGAAATATTATGTAATGTAAGTGAAGAAATTGCGTTTCTTATTGCTTTAATATTAAAATTGAAAATTTTAAGCAACAATGTAAAAAACTTAAAGTGGCGGCACAACATCCGCTGATGTTGAAATGTTAATTAATGTTTTTCCATGCTTCAGTGAAATCGAATATAAGTGAGATAATTAAAGCAATAAATTTTTTAGTTTCCTTACAAAAATTTAATGCATTTCACGCAAAAATCTTTAAAATCTAAAGATAAAATTTGTTATTCAAATATAGATCTGTACACAAAACGTGTGATTTGCATTTACAAAACTGCAAAACCGCAATGTGGAGTGCAGTTAAATAATAAAATTATTCAAACTAAGCAAAAACAATCAACTACGTACTAGATATAGTAGATTTTCTATCGGTAAAGAAATTCTTTAAGATCATTACTTGACCAATAGTAATCACAAGTATTACAAAACTTTCGCCGATTGACCAATTCATTACGCGCGCATTTAATTCTTCGGCACGTTTACGTCCTTTAGCTTCGTTCAAACGATAATGTGTTTGTGCATCTAGTACTTGATTTAAATTCTCGTGTATATTAACAGTCGAATGTTCCATCTGAAAGTAGAGAAAATATTAAGTGTACCCAAATTTGATAGAAAACCGAAAACAAACTTTGGTTAAAGCAGTCGCATGTTCGGCAACACCTGGCAATGGTGGTTCGTAGCCAACTTGGAGATCAAAATAAATTAGTTTGTGGCTAAACGTGGAGAATTCGTTGTTAAAACAGAACTTATATGTTCCTGTGGCGTCCGCGGTCCATTTGAAGCTATCGAACTGCTTTTTAATGCCCTGATAGATCGCCTGTCCGTGTGGATTCTCCATCTTCACATCCACATCGTAGTGGCCGCCGGTTACCACCTGTTTATCATACAAACAGTTATTGAGATCATTATTTAAAACGATCGAAGCGAAAAACGGTCTCAAAGCACCTGAAATTCGAGTGTGGATTCGATGCCTTTTTTGATCTCTTCGTAAAAACACTGATGATCGTTGTCGGCGAGTTCGAAGGTCAACTCGACGCTGGTACCATTCACTGCTGTCGTGCAGAAAAGCGTGAATAAAATCAGCGACAAAGCGCTGAAACAAGAAGCAAACAGTGAGTTCATTCTTCTCTCGTTTCGGCGTCGACTTTTTCGAATCCAACGTGGCATTCAATTACACTAAAGTCCACGACGATTGTGGCGAGGGACGCTTCTCTCATTGCAATCCGCTGCGCCACACGACAGCGTTGAGCATTCAACTTTGTCGTTTGTTTATTTTATTTTATCATTGAATCAAACTTTTTTATATTGCATCAAATTTTATCGTTTACTTCGCAATTGATACTTATCTCATTTTTCGAAAATACTTTTGATTCATTTGCGCTGTTTTTTATTGCGCTTGGTTAAATCACGCTTAAAATTAAATTTGATTGGCCTTAGTACAATGAAAGCCACAAAAGTCGCCTATTTGATAGTAACACGAATGATTTCAGTTCTTTCCAAAAATCAACCAATCAAATTTAATCAAGGCGAATTTTTGCGGCGTTAACTGTATTAATTTCTTGATATTCAAATCAGCGAAAAGTTTTTCACTCTATTCCTAAATTAAAATGCAACGATTTTAATTTTTTAGATTTTATTCTTTTGTCAAAGCACAAAAATCATTGATTTCAATTTAAAATTTTTCGTTTGAATTCATTCTTTTATCGGAAACTTTTTGATTTGCTCATTAATTTTTATTATAAAAAGATCAAACAAAATTGAAAATTTCAATTTAGAATCTTCTAAAAAAAGAAAAGAAAAGGACAAACGAAAATTTTAGATGACACGAATTTAACCGCATGATCAATTTTGCGTGAATAAAATGTTTAATCTTGAATTTTGCTTTTGAATTAATGCTCATAAATATTGAACCAATTTTGGAAATGTGAAAATTGTCAAGAAAATAAGTTCTTTTAAACATTTGAAAATCAATTTATTTCACCATAGAACAGCGCGAAGATGTCGCCGCGTTTTTACGAAATTTAAAATTATCGATCAGACTTTAGTGTATAGACGCAAATAGCAGCACTATAATCCATTTTGATTCTTTAGACCCCATTTAATGATATCCATGATTTGAACCATCATTCGTTCGCTTCGTATTATGTTCATCTTTCTCTTTCTTATCTTTTTTGCTTTGATTAAAATTGAAAAAATGCACTCAGGATAAATGTGAGCAATATGCATAATAAGTCGATCAAAGCTGAAATACGAGATAGCATCGTAAAGAAGCTAATTGTTCTTATTGCAAGCGTAGTAGTTTAACAATCGGAATACTTTTTATTGATTGGTGGACGAGAAATCACAAAACATTCAAGCAATACATCGGACATATAGAAATAAAAGATGAATGGCACATAAGTGTGATTTAGTACGTAAAACACGATTAAACAGTCAGTCGAGTCGAGAATCAAAATAAAAGTGAAGTGAATTGAATTGCAATTTGATATGTACACATAATATTCTTGGCATTTTCTCTCATTTAGTTTCGTTATTACATTTATGTCTCTCTATTAAATGGACACGTTTCTAGATTGGCACACAAGCAGTACGAAACTGTTTGAACTCCGAGGCACTGAAATCAGTAAATATAGTAAGTACTCAATATTTCTGCGAAGTGTTTAAATAATAACTTAAAATAAAACTCTGCTCTTTGTATTTTTATATTTTTATTTCACTGTTATCTCTCGAATCTCGAAATCCGCTGTAATCCTAAAAGAACATAGTCTTAATCCGTGAGCGAAAACAGTTTTTCAATTATAATCGCAATATTTCACAAAAACTGAAACGCGAAAATTTGATGCTTACAAAACGAAAAAAAAATGTTTTGTTGCGAATGAAATGAATAAAAGAGAGCATCAAAATGTATCACATCGGCGAATAACAGTGCAAACGCTTGGAAGACGTAAATTTTGTTGCCGGGCTCCGTCGACAATTGAACTCGACGCGAATCCCTTCAGTCAACATCATATAACAGATTAATCTATAATAATACTCGTGTAATATACATCTATGGAGCGACTACACTGCTATACATTTTCGTATTGCTACTATACACACTAGAAGTCATTTTTACACTCGTTTTATCATTAAAACAAAAAATATTTTCCGCTTGGAAACTTCAGTAGATTCAGGCTTCGGTGAATAGCATACACTGCATAGCAATGTATGGAGAAGCCAGACATTCTCCACCACGGCTAGCGGTACTCAAACCCGAGACCTCTGCGTAAACCGCAGTGTGCTATCGATTACTCTACAGCCGGGACAGTATTTTCTGGCTGTAAAAGGTAGTGTTTCGTTTCTATGCATTTATTGCACAGAAATAGCTTATTGTTCAATATTTCTGTCAATTCAATTTTGTTTAAATGACAAAATGAGGGTAAAAATGAAGCGTTTTCAATCGAATGCATTGAGATACATCGAAATGAAACGCGAACTATTTTTTCACCCAAATTCGTTGTAATTTTTTTTTCTGCAACAAGAATTCAACGACAATTAACGTGGACAACAAGTAATTTTGCCTCGAAAGAGCTTTTGAAAGAGCTTTGGGCAGTGAGCGACACGCCGTCGAGAATCACACCGAAAACAAATTTACGAACAAAATTGTTGATTGCTAATTAACGCGAGAAACGATTACACACACGACTATCGTTAAGGACACCCACCGATTCGCTCTTTCTCTATAGATCGTGTCCCAAACGGTCGAGTTCGGCTAACATGAAATCTATATCTTTTTCTTTTACACCCGGATTCGAGATGATATTGCGGAAGAAGTTCGGTTTATCTCCTAACGGCTGATAACTTATCATCAAAGTTCCGGCGTTCATCATTCGCCCTTTTAGTTTCGCTGTAATCTGAAAACAACGATAAGAACGGAATGCAATCGGTTCGAGGCGATGAACGGAGTATTGCATTGTATACTCACTCTGCCGAGCTCCTCTTCTCTTTCACGAGTATGAGCAACATTACGTAAACGCTTCGGTATGTACCAGAAGCAAACGTTCACGCATTCTGGCTCTTCCCAGATCAGGTAGAATTGGTCTGATTTCTCTTTTATCTTTTTCACCATATATCTTGCAAAAGAAAGAATTGATAGCAGCGAACTTATTTTTAGAGCGATGAACATACTGTGTCATATCAAATAGATGATCAATGTGTTTCACGTAACCGCTGACACCCTGAAAATTGAATGCAGTTTTTAACGCAATGCGTGAATAAGATGAGTGTGAATTACCTTCGATCTCCACATCAGCCACAACTTGAATATATCGTTGTGACGGCCGCATTGAATTACTTTGTCACCGGTATCGAATCTGACGTCGTAGTGTTTGTCCTGTTGAAACAAATAGTCTGCACACATTTGATTGCAATCGATCAATAAACCCTGCGAGAGAATATTGAAAATTGCGTGAAAAAACCAAGGAAATAAGAAAATAGATGAACTTGCATTTTCACGAAAGTGAACAGTCGAACACTGAAGAAGCGATCCCATTAACTTATGCGGATTCCAAGTGACTGAACGCGCTCGTTCGATGCCAGCGAGCTTGTGCTTGTGCTTAGGTGAAAGTAAACATCCGCCACCCCAAGCGGCCTATAGACGATGAACAAAAGCGGATAAATAAATCGATGTGCAAACGAGTAACATAGCTTTACTTACATCAACATGCAGCCACATATTGTACTTTTCACAAATGTCTGCTAACGGGTTTATAGGATCAAAAGCGCCGAGAACAGTGGTTCCGCAAGTGCAATTAACGAAAAACGGTCGATGGCCTTTAGCGATCGCTTGCTTCACCAAACGCTCCAATTCGTCGGGTATCATTCTTCCACTAAGGAGAAAAAATTGTGAATAAACATATTTTCAAATTTTGTACGAATTACTTAAAATCACAAGGAACCTCAACGACGTTGTCGGTGCCGAATCCGCAAGTGGCACCTGCTCCTTTTGTCGAGTAATGACTCTACGAGAGTGGAGCAGTTTGTCAATTTATTGCAATTAGTGTATAACGATGCCAGTTAAGGCACGAACTGTCTCTCAAAGTCGGAAAACAGTTTCGCACCAATTAAGTGTGACTTATCGTTACACACTTCTTTTGTCACTCACATGTTCAGACGTGAATAGCACCAACTGTGGAAGAGCTTTCAGACCTTTAGTCTTGTATTCGGGAAACATTGCGTGTCTTGCGACAATAACAGCGTACAGATTCGATATCGCACCACCTTTTTTGTATCGCACTGGTCAGGATTTACTTTAAGACCTGATTTCACTCAAACCTGGTGCTAGAATTGAATCCCCATTAGGAAAGCCAATGATCTCTCGCATCTTTTTCAATACGAAATGCTCCATCAAAATGAACACCGGTGCGATCTCATACGTAAACCTTGCATTAAACGACGCGATTGCTTTGTTAATTAACAATTTTTATTATTTTTTTGCCCTATTTACATGTTGGTGTTCGCAGCCGCTGTTAACCATTCCCCAGCGAGCGAAACGATGTCTAACCCACAGGAAAGCTGGTTGAAGTAATGAGGATGAGCTGTGCGCAAATAGATTTGTAATTAACTTTTGAAAAATTGATATCAAAATGCGAAGGAAAGCAGTTTTCAATAGTAAAACAAATACGAAATCTGTGTACAAATCATATTTAAGGCAGCTGTTGGCTTTCTTTCAAGCATGTAATGGTCTATACGACCTCCTGCTCGACTCTCGGAGGGACTCATAACGATAAAGCTCACACTTTCAATCACACACTCGCACACACACACACACAAGCAGACGTTTAATATGCGTCTGAATCAGCCTCGACCCTCTTCTCCATCAGCTGTCACAAGAAATTTTAGCACAAAGTTTCGATGTATTTCTGAGAACAATAGGCAAAGAAGTGAATGGAAAGCGCATTCCATCCGTGAGCGTCAACGAATCAGCGGCGAAATGCTGCTCATTGAGGGGTGAGAAAAGCGTCTTTTGTGTGCAACTTTCATTCAATTTGTTGCAAGTAATCGAGTGTTTAATTAAACGCTTCTCCTCAACGCTTTTAACAAATGATCGAGTCGAAGCGAATCGTGCAGTCGAGAAGCGAACGACTCGCATACTTTGACATTCAATATGCTCTGTGTTCACTTCTTCTACTTAACTTTTTTTAAGCGATAACTTTCCGTCAAACGTTCGAAATCCAAACTCATACTTTATTTCTTTTACTATTCATTCGAAATAACGACAAGCTTAAGCGATGTGTTTTTGAAGCGCGTTGCTAGCGTTTATAATAGATATTTTGTTCCGAACGGTTGATTGCAGCTATGAGAGTGAGAGCATTTTCTACTGAACAACACGCGGCATATCATAAGTGTAGCAGCCTCCGACATTCGCTCGTATCTCTTCGAGAGAAGTCAGTTATATTCGCATTATATCTGCTTTTCATCCTCAGAGCGGCGAAAAATCAATATTAACTATAGAATCGAGCACAAAGAAAAGAAGAAGAGTAACTCCGATCTGCCGTTTTCTCTTGCCATTTACCCATCCAGACACACTCTTCATCTGTTTACCGTCACTTCTTAGCGAGAAGTGAGCAACAAATGAATATTACTGTGAGTATTGTGTCACCTGCTTGCCATAAGCCGAAAAGTGCTTTACGCTGTAGCGAACTCACTGTGTGCAAAGCGACAATCATCGGATGCTAGCATTTCGCAGCTCGCGATCGATCGGACAATCAGAAGATGCACGTAGCGCCTTTTGTCCGAACTCGGCGAGAGTTCGACGCTTTTATTCCCTCCGCGTGTGCATTTAATTTCCTGCGTTGCGGCGAACGATAATAGCATTTACAAATTGAATGAAAAACTATTAAAAGACGCTTTTTTAAACGCGGCGCGGAATGAAACTGTTTCGCTACTCTCAATCATCAGCTTGCAATCAACGCTTTACTTGTATTCAGCATCATTCAATCCGAAAAAAGCAAAACTTCTTCACCATTTTTGAGTTTCGCATTTCGCATTGAATTTTTTAATAAAAATTTATATTGGAGGGTGAAAACAAACTCTCTGCTTTCGACATCTCCGCTTTCTAATGATGGAGCAGCGATAATGTTGCGCGCAGTGCACACAGCAGCAGCAGCGTTGTGCATTGAATTGGCCCGAGAGGCTGTTCATCACAAGAGCACTCAAATGTAGCTAATCATTTGTATTTTTGCGAAGCAAACTGATTTCGGCTCCCGTTAACCACCCAAACACACACACGGCTTCTGTTATTGCGATAAACTCTCCTCTCATCTTTCGTTTTTGCACTGTTATTATAACTGACAAATAAGAGGATTAAATTCTGAACAATATTCTACTTCTAAGCGTTCAGCTTTTACGATATATCCTGATGAGTAGCACTTGTTTCGCGATGCGTTTGCTGCTGAAATTCTGCGACGAAACGATATGCGACGCTTCGATGACCACTTTTCTCCTCACTCTCTCTCTTTCGTCTCCTTCTCTCTCTCTCTTTCTCGCAACAAATTGCACGTAATTGCCTTTTAAATGTCACTTTTCCATTTCATTAAAATTACACACAAATTAAAAAAAAAGCGATTCGAATTTTGTACGCCCATTTCTTCTCTTTCATTACTGCCGATAACGACATTCTCATAACTCACGAGTTGCCTTCAATGTCTTTTGCAGCTGCTTTCGGAAACTGTGTTCAGATCATTTTGCTCATGTTTCATGAAAAAAGCTTTATTCGTTTGACTTTTGCGGCGAAAAACTCGAATTCGTGAACAAATACATCGAACGCAGTAGCAAACTTTTTTGTTTTTGTTTAATTTATTTTGGTTCAATTTAGCCACTTACCAGTCTTCACTTGATACTTGAGTGTATCTTTACAATCGACGAGCAACTGGTCTAAATTCTGCGGCTCATCTGGAATGGCGAAGTCGAACACTTGCATCAACTGATCGGGTTGATGAAAATCGAGGACTTTTGTGCTTCGGTCATTTGATTTTTTAATAAACTCAACACATATTTCGATAACAGACAATAGAAACTCTTTTGTAATTTGATAACCATTTTCTTTTAACGGTAACAGATCTGAAAAAGAGAAGCGAATAAATTCAACTTTAAAACATGACTCGAGCGAAATTTTTTACTTCAATTTTACATTTCTGTTTAATATTTTCTTCGAGATGAAACATTTTTCAAAAAAAGAAACGTGAGATGATTGCATTTCGCTGGTAGGGAAAACATATAATAAATGTGAAATATGAATCTGTTATCTTCTCTCACTTTTGCACGACATAATCATAGCTCGTCTTCAATATTGCTCTTGAATTTCACGTCATTCGTTTTTTGCGCTCAACTAAAGTCATTCATAACGGCAGCGCTCGTTTGGTCATTACTGCGGGACTGATTTTAAGCGCAAAAGGGAGCTGAACGAGCTCGTAAATGTAATAATTACCGTACTTTTCGCAAACGCTTTCAATTACAGGTTTCATATTGCGCTCGACTTTTTCCGTCTTCGATGCCTCCGTTTAGACATCGTTATGTTACATATAAACGATGAAAAGTGAGAGGAAAGAAGAACAAAATTATTGCAAAGTACAGCAATATGCAATGAAACTCTGTTTTGATAAGATTCGATTTGAAAGCGAAGTTTTCTAACGCATTTGATTGCTTCGTTGGTTCAAAATTAGGAAAAAAATAAGAAACTTCAAGATTTTCTTATTTGCATTCGATTGAAAATTGTTGTTTAAAAAATAAAATTTATTTAAAAGAAAATTGAGAAGATAAAAAAAATTAAAATTGCAAAAAAGTTTCACATTTGAACTTAAAAGCACTTCACTGCAAAGCAAGGCTGAGTTGATCGTTATTTTAAATTTCTCGCAATTTTCACGAAAAAATGAATACAAAAACATCCATTTTATTTAAATAAATATTCAATTTTCCGTTCAATTTTAAAAATTTCATTCAATTAGTTAGCAAATTAGTTATTCAATTAGGAAAAGCGTGGCAAATAATTGAAATCTAAAAATTCACATTAAACTGTTCATTCCGCTAAAGTTGTTTTACTTGAAGTTTTTAATTTTCAAAAGCAAAGCATTTTTTCCGTGAAAAAAAATAATTAATTTAATTTGATTTGATAATCAAGAATTTAATTTAATTTAATTATACTCGTAAACATTACTCTTAATATTTCATTTTATTTTAATTATTAAAATTATTCTGAATTTTCTATTTTCAAAAAGAAAGATAAGAAATTATGATGTTTATGATCGTATTTATTAATTTAGATTTCAAATTTTTATAAGTCAAATTTAAAATGTTCATTTACACATTCTTAACTTCGAATCATTAATTAAACGTTTAAAAA
>NCKU01002724.1:0-17835 GCA_003675995.1 Dinothrombium tinctorium | reverse complement strand
TTTTTAAACGTTTAATTAATGATTCGAAGTTAAGAATGTGTAAATGAACATTTTAAATTTGACTTATAAAAATTTGAAATCTAAATTAATAAATACGATCATAAACATCATAATTTCTTATCTTTCTTTTTGAAAATAGAAAATTCAGAATAATTTTAATAATTAAAATAAAATGAAATATTAAGAGTAATGTTTACGAGTATAATTAAATTAAATTAAATTCTTGATTATCAAATCAAATTAAATTAATTATTTTTTTTCACGGAAAAAATGCTTTGCTTTTGAAAATTAAAAACTTCAAGTAAAACAACTTTAGCGGAATGAACAGTTTAATGTGAATTTTTAGATTTCAATTATTTGCCACGCTTTTCCTAATTGAATAACTAATTTGCTAACTAATTGAATGAAATTTTTAAAATTGAACGGAAAATTGAATATTTATTTAAATAAAATGGATGTTTTTGTATTCATTTTTTCGTGAAAATTGCGAGAAATTTAAAATAACGATCAACTCAGCCTTGCTTTGCAGTGAAGTGCTTTTAAGTTCAAATGTGAAACTTTTTTGCAATTTTAATTTTTTTTATCTTCTCAATTTTCTTTTAAATAAATTTTATTTTTTAAACAACAATTTTCAATCGAATGCAAATAAGAAAATCTTGAAGTTTCTTATTTTTTTCCTAATTTTGAACCAACGAAGCAATCAAATGCGTTAGAAAACTTCGCTTTCAAATCGAATCTTATCAAAACAGAGTTTCATTGCATATTGCTGTACTTTGCAATAATTTTGTTCTTCTTTCCTCTCACTTTTCATCGTTTATATGTAACATAACGATGTCTAAACGGAGGCATCGAAGACGGAAAAAGTCGAGCGCAATATGAAACCTGTAATTGAAAGCGTTTGCGAAAAGTACGGTAATTATTACATTTACGAGCTCGTTCAGCTCCCTTTTGCGCTTAAAATCAGTCCCGCAGTAATGACCAAACGAGCGCTGCCGTTATGAATGACTTTAGTTGAGCGCAAAAAACGAATGACGTGAAATTCAAGAGCAATATTGAAGACGAGCTATGATTATGTCGTGCAAAAGTGAGAGAAGATAACAGATTCATATTTCACATTTATTATATGTTTTCCCTACCAGCGAAATGCAATCATCTCACGTTTCTTTTTTTGAAAAATGTTTCATCTCGAAGAAAATATTAAACAGAAATGTAAAATTGAAGTAAAAAATTTCGCTCGAGTCATGTTTTAAAGTTGAATTTATTCGCTTCTCTTTTTCAGATCTGTTACCGTTAAAAGAAAATGGTTATCAAATTACAAAAGAGTTTCTATTGTCTGTTATCGAAATATGTGTTGAGTTTATTAAAAAATCAAATGACCGAAGCACAAAAGTCCTCGATTTTCATCAACCCGATCAGTTGATGCAAGTGTTCGACTTCGCCATTCCAGATGAGCCGCAGAATTTAGACCAGTTGCTCGTCGATTGTAAAGATACACTCAAGTATCAAGTGAAGACTGGTAAGTGGCTAAATTGAACCAAAATAAATTAAACAAAAACAAAAAAGTTTGCTACTGCGTTCGATGTATTTGTTCACGAATTCGAGTTTTTCGCCGCAAAAGTCAAACGAATAAAGCTTTTTTCATGAAACATGAGCAAAATGATCTGAACACAGTTTCCGAAAGCAGCTGCAAAAGACATTGAAGGCAACTCGTGAGTTATGAGAATGTCGTTATCGGCAGTAATGAAAGAGAAGAAATGGGCGTACAAAATTCGAATCGCTTTTTTTTTAATTTGTGTGTAATTTTAATGAAATGGAAAAGTGACATTTAAAAGGCAATTACGTGCAATTTGTTGCGAGAAAGAGAGAGAGAGAAGGAGACGAAAGAGAGAGAGTGAGGAGAAAAGTGGTCATCGAAGCGTCGCATATCGTTTCGTCGCAGAATTTCAGCAGCAAACGCATCGCGAAACAAGTGCTACTCATCAGGATATATCGTAAAAGCTGAACGCTTAGAAGTAGAATATTGTTCAGAATTTAATCCTCTTATTTGTCAGTTATAATAACAGTGCAAAAACGAAAGATGAGAGGAGAGTTTATCGCAATAACAGAAGCCGTGTGTGTGTTTGGGTGGTTAACGGGAGCCGAAATCAGTTTGCTTCGCAAAAATACAAATGATTAGCTACATTTGAGTGCTCTTGTGATGAACAGCCTCTCGGGCCAATTCAATGCACAACGCTGCTGCTGCTGTGTGCACTGCGCGCAACATTATCGCTGCTCCATCATTAGAAAGCGGAGATGTCGAAAGCAGAGAGTTTGTTTTCACCCTCCAATATAAATTTTTATTAAAAAATTCAATGCGAAATGCGAAACTCAAAAATGGTGAAGAAGTTTTGCTTTTTTCGGATTGAATGATGCTGAATACAAGTAAAGCGTTGATTGCAAGCTGATGATTGAGAGTAGCGAAACAGTTTCATTCCGCGCCGCGTTTAAAAAAGCGTCTTTTAATAGTTTTTCATTCAATTTGTAAATGCTATTATCGTTCGCCGCAACGCAGGAAATTAAATGCACACGCGGAGGGAATAAAAGCGTCGAACTCTCGCCGAGTTCGGACAAAAGGCGCTACGTGCATCTTCTGATTGTCCGATCGATCGCGAGCTGCGAAATGCTAGCATCCGATGATTGTCGCTTTGCACACAGTGAGTTCGCTACAGCGTAAAGCACTTTTCGGCTTATGGCAAGCAGGTGACACAATACTCACAGTAATATTCATTTGTTGCTCACTTCTCGCTAAGAAGTGACGGTAAACAGATGAAGAGTGTGTCTGGATGGGTAAATGGCAAGAGAAAACGGCAGATCGGAGTTACTCTTCTTCTTTTCTTTGTGCTCGATTCTATAGTTAATATTGATTTTTCGCCGCTCTGAGGATGAAAAGCAGATATAATGCGAATATAACTGACTTCTCTCGAAGAGATACGAGCGAATGTCGGAGGCTGCTACACTTATGATATGCCGCGTGTTGTTCAGTAGAAAATGCTCTCACTCTCATAGCTGCAATCAACCGTTCGGAACAAAATATCTATTATAAACGCTAGCAACGCGCTTCAAAAACACATCGCTTAAGCTTGTCGTTATTTCGAATGAATAGTAAAAGAAATAAAGTATGAGTTTGGATTTCGAACGTTTGACGGAAAGTTATCGCTTAAAAAAAGTTAAGTAGAAGAAGTGAACACAGAGCATATTGAATGTCAAAGTATGCGAGTCGTTCGCTTCTCGACTGCACGATTCGCTTCGACTCGATCATTTGTTAAAAGCGTTGAGGAGAAGCGTTTAATTAAACACTCGATTACTTGCAACAAATTGAATGAAAGTTGCACACAAAAGACGCTTTTCTCACCCCTCAATGAGCAGCATTTCGCCGCTGATTCGTTGACGCTCACGGATGGAATGCGCTTTCCATTCACTTCTTTGCCTATTGTTCTCAGAAATACATCGAAACTTTGTGCTAAAATTTCTTGTGACAGCTGATGGAGAAGAGGGTCGAGGCTGATTCAGACGCATATTAAACGTCTGCTTGTGTGTGTGTGTGTGCGAGTGTGTGATTGAAAGTGTGAGCTTTATCGTTATGAGTCCCTCCGAGAGTCGAGCAGGAGGTCGTATAGACCATTACATGCTTGAAAGAAAGCCAACAGCTGCCTTAAATATGATTTGTACACAGATTTCGTATTTGTTTTACTATTGAAAACTGCTTTCCTTCGCATTTTGATATCAATTTTTCAAAAGTTAATTACAAATCTATTTGCGCACAGCTCATCCTCATTACTTCAACCAGCTTTCCTGTGGGTTAGACATCGTTTCGCTCGCTGGGGAATGGTTAACAGCGGCTGCGAACACCAACATGTAAATAGGGCAAAAAAATAATAAAAATTGTTAATTAACAAAGCAATCGCGTCGTTTAATGCAAGGTTTACGTATGAGATCGCACCGGTGTTCATTTTGATGGAGCATTTCGTATTGAAAAAGATGCGAGAGATCATTGGCTTTCCTAATGGGGATTCAATTCTAGCACCAGGTTTGAGTGAAATCAGGTCTTAAAGTAAATCCTGACCAGTGCGATACAAAAAAGGTGGTGCGATATCGAATCTGTACGCTGTTATTGTCGCAAGACACGCAATGTTTCCCGAATACAAGACTAAAGGTCTGAAAGCTCTTCCACAGTTGGTGCTATTCACGTCTGAACATGTGAGTGACAAAAGAAGTGTGTAACGATAAGTCACACTTAATTGGTGCGAAACTGTTTTCCGACTTTGAGAGACAGTTCGTGCCTTAACTGGCATCGTTATACACTAATTGCAATAAATTGACAAACTGCTCCACTCTCGTAGAGTCATTACTCGACAAAAGGAGCAGGTGCCACTTGCGGATTCGGCACCGACAACGTCGTTGAGGTTCCTTGTGATTTTAAGTAATTCGTACAAAATTTGAAAATATGTTTATTCACAATTTTTTCTCCTTAGTGGAAGAATGATACCCGACGAATTGGAGCGTTTGGTGAAGCAAGCGATCGCTAAAGGCCATCGACCGTTTTTCGTTAATTGCACTTGCGGAACCACTGTTCTCGGCGCTTTTGATCCTATAAACCCGTTAGCAGACATTTGTGAAAAGTACAATATGTGGCTGCATGTTGATGTAAGTAAAGCTATGTTACTCGTTTGCACATCGATTTATTTATCCGCTTTTGTTCATCGTCTATAGGCCGCTTGGGGTGGCGGATGTTTACTTTCACCTAAGCACAAGCACAAGCTCGCTGGCATCGAACGAGCGCGTTCAGTCACTTGGAATCCGCATAAGTTAATGGGATCGCTTCTTCAGTGTTCGACTGTTCACTTTCGTGAAAATGCAAGTTCATCTATTTTCTTATTTCCTTGGTTTTTTCACGCAATTTTCAATATTCTCTCGCAGGGTTTATTGATCGATTGCAATCAAATGTGTGCAGACTATTTGTTTCAACAGGACAAACACTACGACGTCAGATTCGATACCGGTGACAAAGTAATTCAATGCGGCCGTCACAACGATATATTCAAGTTGTGGCTGATGTGGAGATCGAAGGTAATTCACACTCATCTTATTCACGCATTGCGTTAAAAACTGCATTCAATTTTCAGGGTGTCAGCGGTTACGTGAAACACATTGATCATCTATTTGATATGACACAGTATGTTCATCGCTCTAAAAATAAGTTCGCTGCTATCAATTCTTTCTTTTGCAAGATATATGGTGAAAAAGATAAAAGAGAAATCAGACCAATTCTACCTGATCTGGGAAGAGCCAGAATGCGTGAACGTTTGCTTCTGGTACATACCGAAGCGTTTACGTAATGTTGCTCATACTCGTGAAAGAGAAGAGGAGCTCGGCAGAGTGAGTATACAATGCAATACTCCGTTCATCGCCTCGAACCGATTGCATTCCGTTCTTATCGTTGTTTTCAGATTACAGCGAAACTAAAAGGGCGAATGATGAACGCCGGAACTTTGATGATAAGTTATCAGCCGTTAGGAGATAAACCGAACTTCTTCCGCAATATCATCTCGAATCCGGGTGTAAAAGAAAAAGATATAGATTTCATGTTAGCCGAACTCGACCGTTTGGGACACGATCTATAGAGAAAGAGCGAATCGGTGGGTGTCCTTAACGATAGTCGTGTGTGTAATCGTTTCTCGCGTTAATTAGCAATCAACAATTTTGTTCGTAAATTTGTTTTCGGTGTGATTCTCGACGGCGTGTCGCTCACTGCCCAAAGCTCTTTCAAAAGCTCTTTCGAGGCAAAATTACTTGTTGTCCACGTTAATTGTCGTTGAATTCTTGTTGCAGAAAAAAAAATTACAACGAATTTGGGTGAAAAAATAGTTCGCGTTTCATTTCGATGTATCTCAATGCATTCGATTGAAAACGCTTCATTTTTACCCTCATTTTGTCATTTAAACAAAATTGAATTGACAGAAATATTGAACAATAAGCTATTTCTGTGCAATAAATGCATAGAAACGAAACACTACCTTTTACAGCCAGAAAATACTGTCCCGGCTGTAGAGTAATCGATAGCACACTGCGGTTTACGCAGAGGTCTCGGGTTTGAGTACCGCTAGCCGTGGTGGAGAATGTCTGGCTTCTCCATACATTGCTATGCAGTGTATGCTATTCACCGAAGCCTGAATCTACTGAAGTTTCCAAGCGGAAAATATTTTTTGTTTTAATGATAAAACGAGTGTAAAAATGACTTCTAGTGTGTATAGTAGCAATACGAAAATGTATAGCAGTGTAGTCGCTCCATAGATGTATATTACACGAGTATTATTATAGATTAATCTGTTATATGATGTTGACTGAAGGGATTCGCGTCGAGTTCAATTGTCGACGGAGCCCGGCAACAAAATTTACGTCTTCCAAGCGTTTGCACTGTTATTCGCCGATGTGATACATTTTGATGCTCTCTTTTATTCATTTCATTCGCAACAAAACATTTTTTTTTCGTTTTGTAAGCATCAAATTTTCGCGTTTCAGTTTTTGTGAAATATTGCGATTATAATTGAAAAACTGTTTTCGCTCACGGATTAAGACTATGTTCTTTTAGGATTACAGCGGATTTCGAGATTCGAGAGATAACAGTGAAATAAAAATATAAAAATACAAAGAGCAGAGTTTTATTTTAAGTTATTATTTAAACACTTCGCAGAAATATTGAGTACTTACTATATTTACTGATTTCAGTGCCTCGGAGTTCAAACAGTTTCGTACTGCTTGTGTGCCAATCTAGAAACGTGTCCATTTAATAGAGAGACATAAATGTAATAACGAAACTAAATGAGAGAAAATGCCAAGAATATTATGTGTACATATCAAATTGCAATTCAATTCACTTCACTTTTATTTTGATTCTCGACTCGACTGACTGTTTAATCGTGTTTTACGTACTAAATCACACTTATGTGCCATTCATCTTTTATTTCTATATGTCCGATGTATTGCTTGAATGTTTTGTGATTTCTCGTCCACCAATCAATAAAAAGTATTCCGATTGTTAAACTACTACGCTTGCAATAAGAACAATTAGCTTCTTTACGATGCTATCTCGTATTTCAGCTTTGATCGACTTATTATGCATATTGCTCACATTTATCCTGAGTGCATTTTTTCAATTTTAATCAAAGCAAAAAAGATAAGAAAGAGAAAGATGAACATAATACGAAGCGAACGAATGATGGTTCAAATCATGGATATCATTAAATGGGGTCTAAAGAATCAAAATGGATTATAGTGCTGCTATTTGCGTCTATACACTAAAGTCTGATCGATAATTTTAAATTTCGTAAAAACGCGGCGACATCTTCGCGCTGTTCTATGGTGAAATAAATTGATTTTCAAATGTTTAAAAGAACTTATTTTCTTGACAATTTTCACATTTCCAAAATTGGTTCAATATTTATGAGCATTAATTCAAAAGCAAAATTCAAGATTAAACATTTTATTCACGCAAAATTGATCATGCGGTTAAATTCGTGTCATCTAAAATTTTCGTTTGTCCTTTTCTTTTCTTTTTTTAGAAGATTCTAAATTGAAATTTTCAATTTTGTTTGATCTTTTTATAATAAAAATTAATGAGCAAATCAAAAAGTTTCCGATAAAAGAATGAATTCAAACGAAAAATTTTAAATTGAAATCAATGATTTTTGTGCTTTGACAAAAGAATAAAATCTAAAAAATTAAAATCGTTGCATTTTAATTTAGGAATAGAGTGAAAAACTTTTCGCTGATTTGAATATCAAGAAATTAATACAGTTAACGCCGCAAAAATTCGCCTTGATTAAATTTGATTGGTTGATTTTTGGAAAGAACTGAAATCATTCGTGTTACTATCAAATAGGCGACTTTTGTGGCTTTCATTGTACTAAGGCCAATCAAATTTAATTTTAAGCGTGATTTAACCAAGCGCAATAAAAAACAGCGCAAATGAATCAAAAGTATTTTCGAAAAATGAGATAAGTATCAATTGCGAAGTAAACGATAAAATTTGATGCAATATAAAAAAGTTTGATTCAATGATAAAATAAAATAAACAAACGACAAAGTTGAATGCTCAACGCTGTCGTGTGGCGCAGCGGATTGCAATGAGAGAAGCGTCCCTCGCCACAATCGTCGTGGACTTTAGTGTAATTGAATGCCACGTTGGATTCGAAAAAGTCGACGCCGAAACGAGAGAAGAATGAACTCACTGTTTGCTTCTTGTTTCAGCGCTTTGTCGCTGATTTTATTCACGCTTTTCTGCACGACAGCAGTGAATGGTACCAGCGTCGAGTTGACCTTCGAACTCGCCGACAACGATCATCAGTGTTTTTACGAAGAGATCAAAAAAGGCATCGAATCCACACTCGAATTTCAGGTGCTTTGAGACCGTTTTTCGCTTCGATCGTTTTAAATAATGATCTCAATAACTGTTTGTATGATAAACAGGTGGTAACCGGCGGCCACTACGATGTGGATGTGAAGATGGAGAATCCACACGGACAGGCGATCTATCAGGGCATTAAAAAGCAGTTCGATAGCTTCAAATGGACCGCGGACGCCACAGGAACATATAAGTTCTGTTTTAACAACGAATTCTCCACGTTTAGCCACAAACTAATTTATTTTGATCTCCAAGTTGGCTACGAACCACCATTGCCAGGTGTTGCCGAACATGCGACTGCTTTAACCAAAGTTTGTTTTCGGTTTTCTATCAAATTTGGGTACACTTAATATTTTCTCTACTTTCAGATGGAACATTCGACTGTTAATATACACGAGAATTTAAATCAAGTACTAGATGCACAAACACATTATCGTTTGAACGAAGCTAAAGGACGTAAACGTGCCGAAGAATTAAATGCGCGCGTAATGAATTGGTCAATCGGCGAAAGTTTTGTAATACTTGTGATTACTATTGGTCAAGTAATGATCTTAAAGAATTTCTTTACCGATAGAAAATCTACTATATCTAGTACGTAGTTGATTGTTTTTGCTTAGTTTGAATAATTTTATTATTTAACTGCACTCCACATTGCGGTTTTGCAGTTTTGTAAATGCAAATCACACGTTTTGTGTACAGATCTATATTTGAATAACAAATTTTATCTTTAGATTTTAAAGATTTTTGCGTGAAATGCATTAAATTTTTGTAAGGAAACTAAAAAATTTATTGCTTTAATTATCTCACTTATATTCGATTTCACTGAAGCATGGAAAAACATTAATTAACATTTCAACATCAGCGGATGTTGTGCCGCCACTTTAAGTTTTTTACATTGTTGCTTAAAATTTTCAATTTTAATATTAAAGCAATAAGAAACGCAATTTCTTCACTTACATTACATAATATTTCACGCAATGCAGGTCTCACACATGTATTTGACATTTAAACTTTTTGTCATTGACTTGTTTTGAAATTTTCAAGTTTCATTGAATGTGAAAAGATGAAAATATTAAATTTTAAACAAAGTAACATAAGAGTCGTTTAATTGTAGATAATAGTTACTTGTGCTCTTATCTAAAATAACACGGAGATTTTCACTCAAAACATTAAAGTCAGGGCGGTTTTCAGCTTTTTGCTGCCAACAAAGCAACATGTAGTTATAGATAGTAAGTGGACATTTATCAGGTCTTTCCATCCGATAACCACCAACGAGTTTGTTTAAAAAGTTTTCGTCTATTGGTAAACCAGGATAAGGATCAGCACCCAGCGAGAAAATTTCCCAAAGTACGATTCCGAAAGCCCAAACGTCGTTTTTCATTGTGAAAATTTTATCTTTAATTGCTTCGATCGACATCCATTTAATTGGTAATTGTTTGTTGTTTGTTGTACAATAGTCGCCATAATTATACACATTTTTAGCTAGACCAAAATCGCATAATTTGACGACATTGCCCTCTGAAAGTAAGACATTGCGGAGAGCAAGATCACGATGCAAAATCTAGTTTCAATGAATTGATTAGAGGAGAAGAATTGAAGAATTGACTTACTTTTCTTGAGTGAAGATATTGCATTCCTTGTGCAATTTGGAAAGAGTAACAAATCAAATCTTGTGTTTTTACCGCTTTTTCTGTTAGTTGAAACGCTCTCTTGTTCATTTTTGCATCGTACTCTTGAGTTTCTTCATCCATTTGGTTGACAAAAATATAACGTGAAGAAATCAAAAAGTCTTTTAAATTTCCATATTCACAATACTCGAAGATAAGCATCAATTCACCTTTAATACAGTTTTTGGTCACAGCACCCAAAAAGTTAACAATGTTTATATGTCTTCCCAAAGACAAGAAAATTTTCAATTCCGCAAGAAGTGCAGTGGTTTGTGTGTTGTCGAATGCTTCTTTTACTCGCTTCACTGCAACTGTTGTGAATGCTTCATTTCTTTTTAAACCGATTGCTTTCGCTTTCACGACACAACCGAAAAATCCGACTCCTAATTCTTCTTCAAATATTAATCGCTCTATAGGAAACTCAAAGCACGGTCTGTAACCAAGATCTTCAAGATCTTTCTCAGTCACAGAATTCGCTCTAAACTGATCTAGAATGAACTGAGAATTTTGAATCTCTTTCTTGCTTCTCTTTAGTTTCCAAATGACTATTAGCATTATAAGTATTATAAAAATAAGCAAACCAACAGCGATTCCGATATAAATAAAAATTGGACCTGATTGCTTTTCCGCCACTGATTTGTGAATCTCATCAAGGGGATAACAGCCTTCTTCATTTGCAGTTTCATTTGGCGCTAAATGCTTCAGCACACACTTGTAAACCTTAAACAGTTGTACAAAATTTGCTTTCATAACTGGATTCTCACAATTATCTTTTCCCCATATCATCGCGATTGTCAGGCCAAATTTGTTTGTGTTCGCTTTCGAATGAACATACGTATTCCAAAACCAAAATGCTGTTTGCCAAGCAACAGTGCGATTGTATGCGACTAAATCTGGATCTTTCACTAATCGATCGTCATTATAAAGATCCCATGAAGCCAAACGATAATTGCCTTCTGTACTTAAGTGAATGTATCCTCTTCCATTATAGTTAACCACAGTTTTATTTCCGCTTTGAGATGCGCACTTTTTCCACGGGCATCCTCCTTTGTCAAGACCTTTAGTTTGAGCAAAAATTTTTTAAGAACACACAAGAATTTAATTATTTTTGCACAATTAATTATTATATAATTGATTTCTTATTTTTCGCTTAAAGGCAAATTTTTTCTTTGCTCAATACTGAGCAAAAAGCTAATGTTTCGCAGACCACGGTATTCTTGTTCAGACAAGAAGCACACTGCTTCGTGTTAATGTTTAATGTAAAGCTTAATTTTAGAAAGTTTACATAAAAAGTAAAGCCGAAGTAATAGATGTGAGCAATAAAGCGATAATTCACAAAACCATTCTAACGAGTGAATATATCTTAACAGAGGAGCAATTTAAAGTAAGTGTTGTGAATCATCGTTTTATTGCTTACACGTATTACTCAGGTTCACTTTTTATTCAAACATTGTGAATTTAAACTTAATTTTAAATATTAAAACGAAGTTATGTGCTTTTGGTCTGAAACGTTAGCACTTCGGATATTGTTGAGCAAAATTTTTATGCCTTGAAGCGAAAAACAAAAATTCAATTACAAAAGACCTTTAGTTTGTCGAAGAATGTGAGTGATGAACATTGCGAGTTCAGTGTTTGTATTGATTTTGCTTTCAAGCAAGAACTGCGTCAAATTTTTATATTCATCGTGAGTGAAATTATTGCTTCCTTCGTAACAAGTGGTCACTTCATTTAGTTTACTTTCGGTAGGAATTGATACTAAAAAATATAATCGATCAACAATTCTCTCTAAACTTACTTTTTAACTTACATTCAGTTAAATTGTTTTGAGTTAACGAGAAGGGCAGTTTCGTCGAATGATAGCCTTCAGCGGTAAATTCTTTTTCAGAACAGTTCAAGTTGTCACAGTTAATAGCGGCAAACACTGAGCAAAAATCATGTAAGAAAATAAACAATAGCAAGCAAGAATGTATTACTTTCATTGCGGAATAAGAAGTGTGCGCTCAAGCGGAAATGTTTTATGTAATTGCATACGTGAATCGACAAAGTATTTTTACGTTGTTTCTAATTCGTCGCAGTTTTGCATTCATTAGAAAAATTGCTTGCAGCTAACTATTTGTAGTGCTGTTTATGCATTTAAAACCTTGAAATATAAAATTTCTCCGATTGAGACATTCGGGAGTTTTAGAAATTGGCGAACTTGAGAAAAACTTTTATTTCTGGTTTCAAAAACCTTTTCATTCATTTCGAGAAATTTTTTGTAGATTAAGTAAGCAATTTGAAATGACGGTGTATTCATTCGAAAGCATCTTCTCGAATAAATCCTCTTTTACAGTAATCCAAACTAAATTTTCCATTTTTGTCTTTAAATAATCTTCTGTTGTGTAATGAAAATGCCAAAACTCGACCTCTTTCCACGCGTTGTCAGTGTTGAACGGCGAATCCATGTATCCTTTGTAAACTTTATGATACTGCAATCCTTTTTGGTAATTTATCTTTGCAAGCGAAGGTTTTGCAGGCTTAAAACTTTCCTCTACATCTAACTCGAAATCAATCAAAGGCACGTTTTTACTCAGCATGACAGGCGGTGGAATATTATCAGTTGAAAGTCCCTCCGCGATGGTTTTCTCGTGTTTCACTTTATCCACATCTATTTGTCGCTCGAAAAATCGAATCAAGTCTTTCTCGTTTGTCCACGTATATTTCTCATTCGGATCTAATTGCTGTCTAATAATATCGTAAACGTTGTCTCGATGAATTAAGCCTCCAATGAGATCGTATTTTGCACTATTTTCAGACTGAACCGGTATCAACAATGCATCCAGATAATGCTGATTGCTCGAATATTTTGTTACAACAACATAAATGAAATGATTCGGGCCCCAGTATGCGAGTGAACCTTTGCCTGCGAGTCCCGTTCTTCCGTACGGATTCAATGGTAAAACTCCATCTAATTTATACTCAATCTGTTTATTGTTTGCGTCCGTGATCCAACTACGTCGATCGAAAATTCTTTTATTTTCCACTGTGCAAGTGGCGTTAAATACGAATTGAGGTTTTAGTCGAGGTGATAAATGTTTATCCGATATTTCAGTCACATAATCGTCGTCTACGTTATCTTTATCCGCGAAAGTGTTTTTTGGTTTGGTATAGACGCAAGGATCGTAATAGACCCACGATATTTCCCAATCAACAAACTGATCAGACACCGGAAATCGTTCGAGTTTAGTGCCCGGATATGGCGAAGTGCGCGATAATATTTGAAAGCTTTCAATCTCTTTTTCGATCTTATGTTTTGAAGCTTCCACATCAACTTGCATGTTATAAACCATTCGCTGCAAACCATTCATTGTGCTACGAAGGTTAGAAATTTGAGATTTGGTGTTTTCAATATAATCCATTGTGAAATTTGAATGCGCCCTTAGCTTTGAAAGTGTTTCATTTATGTTTTTCTCTTCATTCTCTTTCTCGATCACTTTGAGACAAATAATTCGCATGAAGTGAATTGACGTACTATCAGGACAGCAGTTGCACTCTGAGAGAACTGCATTCGAAGCTGTTGGCTTCATTTTTTGACGACAATTGCAACAAATCGATGAAACGTATTTAAAAAGGGAATAAATGTAATTGAGAATGTTTAGTGGTGGCGGTAAAGAGGTGTTAAGATTGAATGCTATGATCGAGTGAAACCGTTGAAACTTCCAAATCGTTTGTTCGTCGAGCAACGCGAGACTGGTGTTAAATAGCGCAGCTAAAAGCGTTCCCAGAATCATTCTTATGAGAATGTAATACATAAGGTTGAAAAAGTACGGCCAAAAACCATAGAGGTTACATTTAATTGGGTCCGAGTATTTTCCAGTTCGACAGAAAGTTCTGTTTCGATGCGGATACGAATGCTCTTCGCTGCACACTGGATTCGGAAGTAAGTAATCGTCGTAGGTGCGAAAAATAGCGAAAAATGTTCGGTGAAAAGAAATGTGTAACATAAATGGATCAAAGAAATCGGCGTCCGGAAAGTGCGAAACGGTAATTATGAATGCAGCTGCGACCATAAATGGTAAACTGATGAACATGAATTGAGCGAAATCGTTAATCGACATTAGCTTGAGTCTAAAGTAAAGTGGACCGAAAATGGACGAAATAGGCAAAAAGAGAGCCAAGTACTTGAGATAATAATAAAACAAAGCGCAACACATTAGCATTCGCACAAAATATTGATACCTTGCAACAGGTTCGAAAGCGATCAACCTTCCCAAATAGAAGATGGTGAGAAATATGATGAGAGAAAATATTTCCAGGTACTTGAAGCTTGTCAATATTGAAATGTATTTTTTCAATCCAACGTAAGTTCTGCGAACATCTTCAGCCAGATTCGCTGTTAGCCATATAAATACACAATAATCGAGAATGCGGTTGCCGCAAGCTGGAACTGTGACCGACCAAGTAAAAAGACTTAGAAAAAGGATGTAAGAGAGGTGATTGAGCCAATATTTTGTGACTGCAGCACTCCATACAATAAACAGTTTTTGTGGCAACGATATATCGACGACCAAATTTTTTTGTTGTCTCTCGTCTTGTGGCACTTCTTCACCGTATTGTTTGTGATCTAAATCAGTAGCTTTCTTCACTTCTCTCTCAATCGATACGCTAACAAGCGAAAGTTTCGAGGCTCTTTTGATTAAACTAAAAGCGTTTCTGAATTTTTCTGCATAACTCTCCTTCGCCTTCTTTCTTTCCGCTTCTCTTCTCTTTTCTTCTTCCTTCACATGATGAGGAAAATCTAACCACAAATATGTTGGTAAAACGAACAAGGCGCAAAGTAAAATCTTAATCCCATCCGGAAAAGTTATTACTTCGCCATACGGCGATCGCTTCACATGCATATTGTTTAAATAGAGGTTAGACAACCATTTTTGGCAACTCGGGTGAGCGAGAAAGTTGTAGAGCACGCAGCAAGCAGCAACATCAATTGCAGATTGGTAACTCCAATGAGGTGATTGAATCGTGATCATTTCACCCGCTCGTTCAGGCGCAACTTCGTAAATGGTGTCTAATAATTTAACGGCTAATGCTCCATACTTTTCACTTGTCTCCATCATTTGAACTTGTAAACTTATATCGTTCACAAATTTCGACATTTTAATCAACATTGTTGACACCATTAAACATAAATTTATCGGTTGATTGTGATGAGGCCACAATTTGTTCACCAAATTGAGATTATTGACAAAAACGGCCCACATTGTGAAGAATGCTAACGCTTTCTGCTCTATGCAATTAGGTTTTGCTTTATATCTATACGTTAAATCATCATTTTGTAGAAAATTGCCTAAATTAGTTGTTCGCGAAATTAAGCGATTCAAATAGTTCAATATGTCGTTAAATGGAAAGCCTGCAATCACCGAGATTCCCAGTATTCCTTCGCAGCATACAACTTGAAAAAACTCGGTTTTCAGCGCTTGGAGAATCAGCCACCTGAGCGTTGAATAGTTGTACAATTGCCTCACATGAAATCCTGCGTCGAGGAACATATCGATAAATTGCTCTCTATCCGATTCGATCAAAGCATGGAGAAACACTTCCTTTTCGATGATCAATCTTTCGCTTGCTTTTCGTTTTAATAAGTTCTGTGCCATTGAGTGATCATTCCAAACAACTGTTAAATGAAGATCGGAAGTGAATTGTTCTTGCGGCGATTTACTCATCAATGTTGGCTCAATTGCTTGTCTAGTTTTGAAATAAGCTTGTAGCAAATAGCTATCAAGTTTTGTTAAACTAATATTTGGTGAAGACGTGTCTAATATGGTTAAATATTCAATACCATCTTGTGTTCCTTCTTTGATGCACTCGACAATTTTGTCTCGAAAATTCCTCGTTTCCAGCAGTTTATCATTGAATTCAGGAAAAACATTACAAATTTTTACCGCAAGTGTCGGTTTCAGAATATCTTCGACAAAATTCTTGTCCCATCTTCCTTCTTGAGTCTGTCTTTCTCTAACTTCTTGATACACATAAGCGAGCAAATCAGCGAAGCCACCAGATCCTTGAAGCACAACCACCGGCAGCGGTTTCTGTAAATACTGCAGAACAACTATAGCGGAATTATAATCGCCTTCGATTACAATTGCTATCAGCGGCGTTTTCGACGATTCTAATGCTCTGATCAGTTTTCGCTGCTCAACTGTTTTGATAGCTGTCGGCTTTACCCAGGCCGCTTCGTGCGATAGTTCACTAAAAAGGTCCAAAGCGAGCAGCTGTTCAAGATCAGATTCATCTTCCGAAATCACAAATATGAAATGAGTGTGATGCGGATCGATGTAAAATTTGCCTTCTTTATACTTGTCACGACCCTGATGCAAAGGATTCGTTTCGTTTAACTTTTCGATGTCTTTTAGATTTCGCTGCATCAACGGATCGCTTGTGATGTGATCTTCTCTCACCACTCCGATACATTTTGCTTGCAACAAAGGCGATTTCTTCGCCATTGCTTTGATCCATTTCTTTTCATTCTCAATTGCTTCGGCGATGATCTTAGAGATTCCGACATCGATGCCGTTTGTTATGATCCACATTCTTGCAGCAGAAGCAGCTTTAATTAATCCTAGTTTGAAGTGAGACAATTGAAGTTCATTATCCCAATGAAGAATATTGAAATGTGATATGAATGAAACGATTATTTGCGGCCGTCTCAACAACCATCCTTCTTGAATGATCAACGCCAGATTGTTGTTCTCGGAATAAAAAGGACATCGAATGTAAACAGGCCAATCATTTGCATTCCACATAATATTGTAAGGTTCTTCTATTTCAATTGGACCGACACCTTCTATGTTTAACTGCTGTTCATCTTCGCTTTCTTTTTCAGATTCTGCATCTGAGGTTTTTTCTTCGTTTACATAATCTTCGGATGAAAACATTTAAAAAACTGCTTTTCTTTATTATTATAATTGTATTAAATTGTTATTTTTACTGTTTTGTTTTTTATAAATGTCGACAAAATTAAATTCGTTAAAATTTCTTTTTAAAATTCTAGAATTTAGAACAATTCTGCGAGGCGCTTGCTATTATTGCGGCGCCCAATAAGCAAATTGCTAATTTTTATTGCGATTAAATTTTGAAAAGCTTTTTCGTAATATTCTAATTTATGGCAAAAAAATAATTTTTTAACATTTTTTTATACACTCAAGGAAAGAGAAAAGTTTACATTGTTAGGTAAAAGAAATGGTTAAAAAATGTATTTCTTTTACATTTTTTTCATATAAGAATAATTTTTAAAATTTTTGAGAAAATTCTCTTGCGAAACACTTCGTATTCTCTATGTCAACTTATAATTTCTTTAAATTCAGATATTATAAATATAAAAAATTATAAAAATAACTTTAACATTAATCAAAATGGCGGTAGAAGTTTACTTTACCGATATATATGATACCCAAGATCAAGGTCACCAATGAACTCTACTCATTGAGTAGGTTCAGAATATATATATATTATATAGGTTTGGGTATCATATATGTCTGGGCCGGTAAAATAAACTTCTACCAAAATGGCTGAAAGCGTGGAACAAGCACTGTTAAAAATAAAAATAAAATAAGTTGCATTCAAAAAATGTAAAACACTTACCTTTAAATTGTACGCTCGATTAAGTAAAAAATCATGTTATTTGCTTTAAACTTGGCGCCAAGTAATTAATCAAATTTATTCATTTAGATGAACTTAAAGCTTTGGTGG
>NCKU01002723.1:0-17836 GCA_003675995.1 Dinothrombium tinctorium | reverse complement strand
TGTTTTGAATCCATTGTGACTACATTCAAGCAGAAAGCTCTTTGCTTGAAAATCGTTTTTCAAATGTTACTTTTCGCTTCCTTTGCAAATAGATGAAATTCATTAATCTCCTTTCTCCAGCTTTATCTTCACATAAAACCAGAGCGATGAGTAGTCAAATAAACCACATACAGAGTAGGAACCATTCAAACACAATGTGGTTCATTCGTTCCGAATATCGTAAAATTAAATATTATCTTTTGGCTTTCCATTTGAGATTTAACGGTAAAAGCGCGATCATATTGAATCGAGTATGTTATTAGGAACATAAGTGACCGCCATAAGTTCAGATTTCTTTAAATCGCTTTCAAAATCATGAAGTGAATCAATGAATCATAAATGATCAATAACAAGAAAAAGTTAACAATTATTTGCTTATAAAAATTTTTGAATTTGAGGAAAAATGTGGCTTACAAGATAAAGAGCAGAGCATGATAAAATAAATGAAATTTAAAGTGAAAAATGAGTTATTAATTTAGAAAAAAAGATGTAGTTTAATGTTTAAATGGAAGTGAATGCACATTTGAATTGGAAGTAATATTACTTGGGTAGAGCTTACTCAATTGACAAATCTATTGTAACTAGCAGCGACCTTTTAAAATAGAGTAATATTTTTCAAAATGTTTTTATTCGTACACTCGTGGCCATAATGATATGTTATCTCATCCATTGAAAATTCAAGTTTTAAATGGAAAAGATAGCATATTTCAATTTGTAGAACCGTTAAAATTTGATTTTCAGCATTTGAATTTTTGGTTTAAAAAGATGACACTTTGTTTTCAAAAAATTTACATTAAGTCAAATATTTTCAATTTCTATCATTATTTTTTCGATATCTTTTATGACTGTTTCCGAAGATTTTGAAACCATTTTTAAATCATCAGCATATTTAATTAACGTTTATTTATCAACTTCTATTTCTTTTAGGTAGAATGCGAACAGAATGGGCGCCAACGAGCTGCCCCAAAGTACTCCAATCTTAACACCATAAAGTGCATAGAATATTTTGATTTTTCTTCCAATTATAAGCAAAATTAGGCTAATTTTAATCTTAATTGGCATTACTCCGTTCTCTAACTTTTAAGAAAGTTTCAAATATAAAAGTGTATCAAATGCAACTATTAAATCAAATGAAGTTACAATAGCACGAGGCTTAGAATAAATGTTCGAGGAGTTCGATGATAGCTGTTTCGGTTAATCTTAAAGGTGTATAGACGTGTTGCATTTTATCTTGATGACTTATGTATCTGCTTAACACTTTTTCAAACATATCATTTAATAAAGGCGAAATTGCTATTGGTCAAATATTAACGTCAAATATTGTTTTGTGATAAAACCATTGAAAACTACAAGATGAGAATAGCACAATGACAAAGCAGAGTAAAGATAGAGTTGAAAAACGAAAACGTCCGACACACTACATCACTATTGAAAACATCTTTAGTAGAATAAAAATTTATACAGGTCGTTCAAAAAGTGAATGATGCATTTTCGATTCTTTAACACTCAACTTTTGTCCGTATATTAAGCCTTTTTGCAAAAATAAATAATTGGATTTATTTATTTCAAAAGGGCTTATCTAACATTGCATTGTTTAGCACGATACGTGCTTTTGGAGTAAATTCATTCAATATTATTTCTAAACTTATTATTTTAAAATAAAATTGAAGCGAAGGCCAAAGTCGCTTTCCATAGGAATATTACTGTTTCTAACTGACAAACTTATTACTAGTATGACTAGTAAGTAATACTAGTATTGCTTATTACCAATATTAGTAATGTTTATAGTTTGTTCGTTTATTCATTTAACATGCATTTTTGAATCAAAAATTTTTATCGCAATTTTTGCGAGACTTTTTTGTTTGTGAGGTATTGCAGTGAAGAACACTTTTGATTATCGAAACATTTTATTTTGAGACGATAGTACACTCAATCGCATAGAATCTTCCCGTCATTGGAATTTATGTAAACAAAAATTTGGAAATTTAAAAGTATTCCGAACAATTTAAGAATTGATTAAATAAATATAAGTTTAACATAAAACACATGACGTCCGCGAGTTGTCCGAAGGATGAGTAGTTGAAGTACGACTGTGCTTAACACTAGTTACCGAATCAATATTGTCCGAAACACGAGTGTCTAGAGCGCGAGTGTCCAAACAAAAGTGTTCAAAATGCGAGCAGCGAGTAACATATATGAATACGAAAAAACCGGAAATAGAGGTAAGTTTTGGCGATCAGCATAAGATCCAATTTTTTGTCTTATTGTTTACATAAATCCCAACAATGGGAAAATTTCTGTGCGACTGAGTGTATATCTTTCACGATTTTCGTTTAAAAGACGTAAAATTTTCTCAAAGAATTTATTTGTAAACTGAAAATGAGTGTTGCTACTGAACGCATTTTGCTTTTATTTAACATTTCGAACAAATTTTTAAATGATTGATTTTCAAATTTTAACAATAAAACATCAAACTCTATTAAACACTTGGCTATGAATGTGTAAAGATCTGGATTCTATTCTTTTTCATTTACTCTTTAAATAACATTGCAATTGGCTTAACTAAAGATAAACTTGAAGTTATTTTATCCTGATGTTTCTTGCTTTGAAATGTATTTTTATTTAACATGAATCATGTCTTGAATCTCATGAAATTGCAATAGTACAATATTTGCAAGTTAGAGTTTCTCAACAGAGGTAAAGTCAGGACATTCCTTTGCTATTTAACTTAGTTTTGATAAACTAACTTTAAATTTTGGCATTTTTAAAGAAAAAAATTAATTTTTGCTTCTACTTTATATTTTATACACACTACAATAAACAAGAAAAACCGTTTTCGCTCTAAATAATATTTAAGAGTTAATCTATTCCTGACTCATTGATAAATGAAATTCTTTTCTTGATAATTTCTTTTGTTTTTAAAAATATTAAAAAATTTAATTAATATTAAAATATTAAAAATAGGTGAAGTTGTTTGATTTAGGTGATTGCAGGTGACTTATGTGAATTAGGTGATTTGTACCTTAAATAGGTGGTTTAAGGTGACAGCCATCTTCAGAATCGCAAAAATCTGGTTTCATTTTACTTGTTATTCAATTTAGAGCTCGACTACAATGTTAACTTAAAAATAAGTGATCACCTATTTGACCAGCCATAATTATCAGCGTGGCTGGAACGATGTCGCAAAATCTATACTGTCAAAGGACATCATATAGAGCATTCAATTTGATTTAAATCTTTTTATTGTAAAATCGCGATGATTCAAAAGTGTGAAAGTGAAAGTGCCCACCCCTGTAAATCGAAGAGAAACCATTACCAGAGTTTCCTTGTAAGCTTTCAATGATTTAAGTCGCGCGCAACTCTCGCTTTGCGTCGCGAGCGTTGGGCGGCTCTCAGTTCGAGGCTCGTTCGACGCGACGGAAAGACGTCATTCAAACGATTGTTGCAAAGCGAACAGCAAGACAGAAGCCAACAGCGAAAATGGCGCCCATCGATCCCTGCGAACTGCTGAAGGCTTTCAGGCCTCTTTTGACACGGAACGGGGGTATTAAAAACGAAGACGAAGTTAACAGAATGTCGGGGTTTGTATTCGATCTTTTCTGATCACACTAAAAGAGAGTCGTTCTCTCCGCTTCCATTCTTTTTTAGGCGACGTGTTATTCGCTGTGTTCGATAAATGGATTCAAACTGTGCTTCTATTTTCTTATTTTGCATCTTACTCTTTTTCTCGTCAGCTTTGTACATATCTCCGTGTGAAGACGAATTCGACCATATCTGGCCACCGTTAAGACGATAACAACTTCTTTAATGTTGTTACCTTTTGTTCAATAAAGACATATATAATCTCTGCTCGCAGTAATAACGGTTAACGGTTGACGTTTTCGGACTGTTTCTTTGCAACACTACATTTGCGAAGGAACGACGTCAGCTTCTATTCTGACCGCACGAAGACTAGTTGAAGCCTAACAGTGTCTCAATACATTACTAACATTGAACATTTCTTCTAAATAGAATGCATTCACAACACAAGCTATAATCAAATAACACAGCAATTCTGTGTCTGAACATTCATAGATGACTCGCATCAGAATCTGTGTATCCATATCTGTACGCTTTCATCATTACCACCATAATGTCGGAAATTTTAGACATGGTGGCAATAGGTGTCATAAATCTTCTACAGAAATGATACTCAATAATCGTTCAGAGTATCACGATTTGAGCAGAATAGCTCACTGCAACTTACTATCACTCTTCGAAATTAATCGATAACACGTCGCCAACGTTTCTTTTTTCTCTATCTTAATTTATATTCAATCTATTCAACCAATTTTAATCGATTATTTTTGTGTTATTGCAGATTAATGAAAAAGTATTCAAAAAAGTTGGTCAGTCGCTGCACATATTGTAATATACTTTTAGCGACGGAGAGAGATGTTTTAGAAGTGTAAGTTTAAATACAAACAAAAGTAAATTGTTTGCTTAATTTTCATATTTTCTCTTTGTTTTCAGTTTTTTGGAAAAAGATGGCTGGGATATTCTGAATGCATGGGTGAAAGATGCAAAGAGGGACAATAATAATGCTTTATTGTATGAATTGTTAAAATTATTAGACTTATGTCCGATGACTGTTGAGCGGTTGAAAAAGAATGACACTGCCAAAATAATCAAAACTTTGTCAAAAAACGAAATTGAATATATCGCTGAGAAATCGAAAGCCATCGTAACTAAATGGATGCTACTAATAAAAGCCGATAGCGAGAAGACGGAAAAGACAGAAGAATTAAAGAAAAAACGCAAAAGAGAGAATGGCGAGAGGCAAAACTCCATCGATGAGTCAAACGAAGAAATTAAGGCTTCATCGAAGAAACTAAAGAAGATTCTCATGAAGGAACCAAATGTGAAACTTCACTTTGCCCAAGAGGGCGAGAATTCGGCTGATTCAGTTGAAATGGCGATCCATAGTTTAGACGCGGTTTCTGAGTTTGACTCAAAAAACAGAGAGCATAATAAAATTTTAGGTAATACTAGTGTGAAAAATGAAATTAAACTTGAAGCAAGACCAAAAACGGCAAAGATCAGACTGGGAAAATCGAGAAGTATATTTGATGAGGTCACCCTTCAAAACGCGAGGTCAAAGGTTGACAATAAAAATAAGCAAACCATTTCAAAGGAAAACAAAGCTAATGTCTCTTCAACGGGTGTTCCTATCGAAATGTTAAATAATAAAGCTGTGAAACAAAAGTTTAATGAAACTTTAAACGAAAGTGATAGTAAACCGACTGGTATTAAATTGATTGATCCAAAACCACTTCCGCCTAGTTCATTGAGCAATAAAGTTTCGCACGCCATTAAAGAATCTGCCAGTTTTATGGATGATATAATCAGTACTAGGGACAGATCACAAGTAAAAAAGAAGCGTCGGTTATCGAACGCTTCGCTTAAGCCATCAAGCGAAGATGGTAAAATGGACTATAATGAAGCGAAATCGGACGATGAAACAAATTTGGCTGATGATGAAGTAAACGAAGATGAGTTACCTGAAATGTTTGAAGTAGAAAAGCAAATCGAAGCGCAATTGAGTGGAACCGATACAATTTTAACAGAAAGTGTCGAAGACCTTCCAGACTATACGGAAAGAGATGGAGAGGCCGAAACGGGCGAAGCAGTTTCATCGAGCACAGATATTTATAAGCCATTAACAGAGCCGAAGCAGTTAAAATCAATTTTGTGTTATGGTAAGAAGTTAGCTCAAAAGAAGAAAAGTGTCCGGTGGCAGAGTGATGAAAAAATTCGTGAAGTGAAGTATTTTGAACTCGACGAAACTGAGCGAACAAATGTCTCAAGAAATTTTGGCGAATTTCGAGCGTTAGAGATGAAAAATGAAAGGCAAGCTTTGCTGAGTGCTAAGCGAGGAACTTTGATAACACCTCCTGAGCGCGAACCTATTGAATATTTTCCATGGACTTTATTTGAAATTGATTTTCCTAATGGTAATCCATACGCAGAGCAAGGCAAACAATCAAACGAAAGGCTAGTGCAAGCTGAAAGACATCGAAATATTCTACCCGAGTTTTATCCTTCGAAAGAATTTGCACCTGACTTTCCGCAAGAGCCTGATGTTTTTGAAGCTCTAGCAGGAGCCCACGAGGCACCGAAATTAATACCACTTGAAGATGAAAATAATCCTCAAGTAGCAGATTATTCCCAGATTGAATTACCACGGCCAGTAACCGAAGAAATTCGATCTTCTCCAAATCAGTTTCATCAACATTATAATCCTTATTTACCACAATATCCTACATATGCATCACAATTACCCGGTCAGTTTCAGACTAATTATGTTGATACCACAATGCCTTCATATAGTCAACTTCCTTCTCGAAGACCATCTTATCCATCGCAGCCTTTTAGCAATGGAACTTCGCCAATAGCGACCGCACCACAACTAAATCGCAACCCACATACGCCACATTATTATCAGGAACGTAAAGAAAAAAGAGAAAGAAACTCTCGGCGTACTGTTTGTAAATTTTTTTCGCGAACTGGCTCGTGTAAGTTTAAAAACTGCAATTATCTGCACACGAGTCCAAACAGTGCTCATAAAGAAGATCGTCGTGACAAAGGTAGTCGTTCTAAAAGCGATAATAGAAACAAATGGGGAGAAATTAAAGCAAATGATGATTGGACGTCTCAAAACAATGCTGTTTCCTCAACTAGTGAGTCAGTGAACAATATTGATTCGGCAAACTCTGGCTGGGATTAATTTGTTTTATTTCGATCACATTTTTGTGAACATCGGTTAAGAGATGTGAGAATAATTTTTATTTAAATGTTGCTTTCGAGTTTTTCGAAACAACCGAAGATGAAATTTTCATTCATTATTTTCGTTTTCAAAATTTATGCTTTGTAAATAATAAACGAAAAGATGAGAATTTGTACAACTTGAAAGTGTCATAACATGGCTTTGTTAATTAATTTTTTTAAGTTTTCTTGAGCAGTTGTAATTTAGATGAAATCCAGATTTTACTAACTCTCGGCTTCGGTGCTCGAAAAACGATCAAATTGCGTTGCAAACGAATTTGTTTTGTAAAAGCCGAGAGCAGAGCGCTTTTCTTCGCAACGCTCACTTGAACACACGATTCGTACAAAATGTAAAAACGAGTAAATAGCGACGCTTGTCTCGACTCTGTAAAAAGCAAATTATACACCACTGTAATAAAAACTATTTCATTATAATCTTACCCAGCTTCGCTTCTCTTCAATTTTCGCGTTCGCTGTGATGATTGACGGCGATTATTGTAAAGCATACTGAGGACAACGTTAGGATCAACAATCATTTCAAAAGCGAAAGCAAATTGTTGTTCCTAAACATTGCCAACAGTACGCAAACAGCGGTGGTAGCGAGCGATGAAGAGTGCGACGATAGAAACAAGTGTCGGCATCGAACGCGAATGTATATTTATGCATGAATCGTCGCTTTTTAAGAATTTTCAACTGTTTCGATCAAAATTTTGCTATCGTTCGCCTAAAAAAGTGTTAAACATATTCGTTTGCAAACAGGTGTTTGCTGCGAATTCAAGACATTGATTAATTAGAGTAAATGCGAAGTTTCAGCCAATTGTGACTCTATAATACGCATTAATTGCCAGACCTTTGTGATTCCAGACTTTTATCATTTCGCTTTGCGCGAAAGGATTGCGCTCGTCATTCCCTTCCGATATCGCGTGTCTAGAAATTGGCCGATTGCATAAATGTGAACTTAGCGCTCGACTCTATCGAGACGCTTTCGTAAGTGTTCGTAATGAAGTAATTTGTTTGAAATTAGATCAACTGTCACTCGTTGTATGAACACACTTGTTTATTAGAGTGACGGAAACACTTTCAGTAAAACACGTGAACGCTAGCATATTACTGTCAATAAGCTGGCTTGATTGTTCAATTCACTAAATTGAATAATTCGAAGAAACTTTTCAGCGACAAAACTAGATTCCAGAAAAAAATTGTACATTCGAAATGTACTTGCATATTAAACGCTAAGCATTCGTGTTTCTGCATAAAATTCGAATTAGATCAGCTGCTGCAATTTTGATTTCACCCGTCGTCAAAAGCATAACTTTTGAAGCATTTCTCGCTTACTCATTTTTATATTTTTCAAGCTGCAGATGCTATGATAATCGCTAGAGTTAGCAGTGTGACCATCTAATCTCTGTGAATCGGAACATTTCAAATGCTTCAAAATTGTTGCCATTATTCTCCGAGCAATCAATCATTTATGAAAAGCTTTTATTTGAATTTCGTGATCGATATAAATTTCGATTTTAGACTTATTTTCGTGCGCTCGTCGTTTGAGCAGTTGCTAATAACCGAGACTGTAGAGTCAAAGTGACGAAATTTCATATAATTCATACACATGCTTCAAATTTGTCGCCGAAGAAGACAGTTTGATTATTGAACCAGCCAGAAATATGCTGCCTCATCACTAATTTCAAGTTAACAAAGTGTGTCTGAAAACAGTTGAAAAATAAAGGCAAAACTCTGTTCATAAGAGAGTTTCTCTTTATTTTTTTTAAGCGAAATTTACATCATATGATGTGAAATTCTATTTTGGACACATCTGAATGCCTCAAATTGTTTGAAATCAAAGCCAGTAAGTCATTACTGTTTTCTTCAAATTTATGTGTTTGATGAAGAAAGTTTATGGAAATCACTCAAGAACGTTGCGCTTAAAATAAAAGATCAAAGCTTTTCGGGACATTCAAATTAAAAAGTGAAATTGCGCGAAATTTATCGACGGCAAGTATTAATTTCAATTTTTAATAATCGAAAAACTTGTTTGAAAAATTAAAATTCTAATTTCAAAATTTTACGAAGTTCTTAAGCATTTAAAAAATAATTTAAGGTTGTTCGTATTTTTCTGGTCTTAGCTTCTCAAACCGCGTTTTGTCTTCGCTTTCACGTTTGTCGCTTCCCATTGCTTTCTCAGCCGCAACCTCGTGCTCTTTGCCAACTGGTGGTTTCACTTCAATTTCGGGAACTTTAACCTCTTTTACCACAGCGGGTTTTTTCTCGACCGTAACTACCTCTTCTTTGTGAATTACCGGTTGCTTGTGTATTACAATAGGTTGCTTCACAAACACTGGCTGCTTAATAATTTTTATAATCGGCTTTTTCAAAACATAAATCGGCTTCGCTTTCGTGTAGAATATTTTTCCCTCGTAATACTCATCGCTACTCAATTTTTGCTTCGGATATGATCTGAATAATTTTCTATATTCATTTTCATTGTGCCAAGAGTAATCTTCAGGCATTAGGTCGGGTGAAAAAGGCAGAGTATCAAGATAGTTGTATTCGTAGTCAACTCTTGGATAAAGTATTGGCACTTGATACGAGCGAGCGTACGAGCGAGAACTAATATAACTTGTTCGGCTTTTAGGAATTCTCTCATATCGACTGCTTCTTCCATAACCTGATCCATTTCCATTCACCTGTTTTCAACAAATCATTTAATCCATCATACTTAACAAAAAATCAATACCATCAAAAGTAAAGTAATCAGCGACACAACTAACATGTAACACTTAAAAATGAGCGTCATGTTTTCTTGCTTTTTATTGCATAACGAAATCAGTAATCTCTAACAATTCAATAGGTACAAAATTAACAAAAAAAAATTTGCTGCTTTTTGACAAAGAAAATGACAACGTCAATGTTCCGTAGGAAATTGCAACATACAAACATCCTTTCGCTTTTATTATTATATCGACATCTTTCAAAGAAGTTTTTTCGAAATTTAATAGGATTTAAAATAAAGTACATTGCTCAAATCTAAAGAACAAAGTTATTTTTAGCTGAAAAATAAAAATGGGAATTTTTTGAACGAAAAATTTAAAATATTTTTTCACAAATATTGCCTAAATAGTAGAATTTGCGAATCTTTGCCAGGATTTTGCGTCAAAAAAGGAGATCCCATCGGATATCCTCTCTATTGAACTTCGTCACATTTTTCTGAATGCTGATGATTGTTTAAATAATTTTCATTTGAAGATGTTTTATTTCTTTAAATTTCTCATAACGCTTACAATTCTTTATTCTCTTTGCTTGGTAAGAAAAGCTTAACAAAAATCAAACAACTTAATTAAAATCAATTATTTACAGCAGACCTCGTTCGGATATTTCAGTAAGTAAAAAGTGTTGGCCTTTCTCATAGTTTTAAGCTGAATTATTTTTAACTGTTGCAAGTGATTTGATTTCAAATAAAAACAGCAACTGAACAAAATTTTTTTGTTCTCTTACAAAGCTAATTTAAGAAGCTATCGAGCACGATCGTATGCGCGTCAATATGCCGAAAATCCTGGTTATTTGGGTGGACAAAACACTCTAAATGAGCCAATAAAGTCGTTAGATCATCATAAAAATCTAATGGTCGCAATGAAAGACATGGAAATGCATAAAGAGGAAATGAAGGGCAAAAAGTACATGTACTATGAAGTCGTCGAGCAGCCGATTATTATCAAGCAACCTATTGTCATCATTCAAAAACCGCACATACAAACTAAAGAGGAGGTTACTGTAGTAAAAAAGCCAGCGATTGTGAAAGAAGTGAAAGTGCCTGAAGTGGCTGTCGATGAGACTGGCGCTAAGAAAGAGAATGCAGCGACAGAACCGTAACACAATGTAACTAACTTCTCAAATAAAAGTAATAAAGTTTAAAATTTGTTTTCGACTCGAAAACACGCTTTAGAGTAACCGCTAAAAATTACTTTCACCTTGCAGCGAAAGCTTCTGCGCTTTCTCCGATCAAATATCGATTGAATCTTAAGAGAAGCTAATTCTACTCTCGACAATATGAAGTGTAAAAGCACGCTTTTAAATTTAGTAAATAAAGCATTCGAAAAGCAGCGAGTGTTAAAAAACCGGAGACCGATACTTAACAGCGTATTAGTTGTCAGACAAAGCAAGTGTTTTTACGTTTAAAACGCAGAAAACAACAATGTTGACGTTGCTGAAAATGGAATTACGAGTCGCATATTCATGGGTAAGAATCATCTGTCAAATTTAACGCTTATTTAGTAAATTCAAACTGCTTTTCAAAGCGACTATTCCTTAAAAACGACAAGCTTTGACCTAAGCTTCAGAGCATTCAAGTCAAGATGATGTTTATGCGTCTAGAGTTATCCATTAATTAGTACGACGCAATTAACTATTCTCATTTTCAATTTTACAATCGAATTGCGTGTTTTTAATCCTTGAATTCACTTTCTGACATCAATGAGGATCTTCAATTTTCGAGGCAAAGATAAGCTTTCTCACAACAATCAACAATTTATCGGGTGTCCTAGAAAGCTTGCTTTTAAATTTTATTTTATGCATTTGTTTACTTTTGACATCTGTCTAACCACAATCTCTTTTCATTCGTGTTTTGTCTTCAAAAATTTGTGTTCTCAGCCATTTAATCCACATGATAACTTTTTTTTGCAAAGTTTAACTAAAAAATTTTATCTCAACACTTTAAAGTATAAAAAATTTATTTTCAAGTTTACTTTTTTCATTAAATTTAGTCTCCATTAATTTCAAACTTTTAAGCTTCTTAATTGATCTTTGAATCCAATGTTCATTACTTTTAAGTCACTAATTATTGAAACCTTTTTATTATGTTTTTGGGCCCGCACATATTATTGACCAAAAAAATTGTTCAACGAAATCCACGATAACTCGACAAGTGAGCCGCAAAAACAAAAGGGAGAAAAATGACAGAGAAGCTCGAAATCAGCTTCACTTCACTTTATTTTCAAATTAAAACTGACGAGCTCAGAAATGAAATTGTCGGCTATGTACAATGTTCTCCTTGTAGAAAAGTTTATACAACTACAAGGACATGTCCATTATGCCCTTCTATTTGTGGCAAGTTGTTTGAGCTTTTTCAAGCGTATAAACGTCAAACGCGAAAATCGTAGAGAAAAAAAAAATGAAAGCAAGACGTAGAAGAACGAAATGAATTTGACATTTGTAAAAAGTTTACTTCTTTTAGCCAGCCTAAAATCTTTGTTTTGCAAACCATTCTCGATTGTGGACGATGAAGATTATACGTTGGAAGAGAGAATCGCAAATTCAAATGAATTTGTAGATGATTTGCTAGTCACAATCCGCAAACGACACGCGAGAAAATTTGAACCTTTTAAAGTGCCTGAGACCAGGACTAACTTCGAATATCGCATTGTGAACATAAGATTTAAAGGTTTGTTGCAAAAATTGTCAAACTTTAAACTTTGTTTCTCTCTCTATATCAATCTATCTCTTTAAGGCAAGGCTCGCATTTATGACGGTTTAATTCATGGACTGACTTCGCTTCGTCGAACGGGCGACTGCTTAGTCGGACCAAATGAAGTTACCGAAGAATATAATGCAAAAGTAAGATTAGGCGGCGACAATTTGAAGTTTAATTCTAACATCGCGTTTGAAATACTGCGAACTAATCGAACGGGAAATTTGCTTGTTTACGTTGATCATGTTGATGTTGAAGTTATTGCTGCATTGAAAAGGAAAAGACCTGTGGTTGAAAATGTGAAAATTATCAAAATGGATAGTTTAAAAGTAAAATTTGGTGATATCGGATTTTTCTTGCAACCAATGGTAAATGTTTTCACCAAAGTTGTATTGTTTCTTTTCAAAGAAAATGTACGCGTCAATTTAGAAAATAATTTGGTCGATGTTTTAAATGACATGTTGGCGAGTAACGAATTCAATTTTCAGTCACTAATTTCGTAGCGTGTGTAACACTTTGAAATGCTTCAATTTGAAATATTTGTAAAACTTAAATGTTAAATTTTATTGCTCTCGATTAAATTTGCTTAACAATGATAAAGAAATAATCGCTTTCGCGCATGAAAGACAGACAGCGAAATCTCGGCGACAACATGCAATCCTTATTGAGCAATAGATAAATGAATGTCAAGCGAGTCAAGATGAAGGTGAGTAAAATGATTTTTATTAATGAGAAAGTCTTTGAAGCATTGTATAAACAAGATTTAGAAAATTACTTTTCAAAAAGTAATTTCTCCGCTAATAATCTTTTCATACGTTACTCTGTCTAAAAATTGGTAGCAATTTGCTTTTGAACTCAATAGGTAGATTGTATCTCTCATTTTGTTCAAATTATAGCCCTCCGTTTTAAGAACCGTTTTGATGAGCTTAAATGTACCTGTAGTCTCCATTTTATTCACTAGACGGATAAACACTGGAATGGAGTAAATTGGTAAGCATTGTTTTAACTTGCGCAAGAGATCGTTGACATCAATAAAGTTTTCTTTGTCCAGAATAACAGCCATTCCTGCCCTGCCCTCGCAATTGGGCACCTCAACGCCGAATACAACACAATCCGTTAGACCGGTGATACTCGTTATAAGCGATTCAACCTCAGTTGTTGAAACATTGTGTCCTTTCCATCTGAAAGTGTCTCCGACTCTATCTTTAAAATGCAAATAACCCAACTCGTCCATCGTGAAAAGATCGCCAGATGCAAAAGCTTCATCGCCTTTTGAGAAAACTCCCTTTATAATCTTCTTTCTTGTTTCTTCCACGGAAACATAGCCATCGAAAGAACGAATCGGGTCTTTATGTTTGATTAGGCTGACTAAAAGTCCTGTTTCGCCTGGCTGGCAGCGAATACACAAACCTTTTGCATTTCGAATCGGTTCTTCAGTACCTTCGAACACTTTGATTAAACAAACTGGGTAAATGAATTTTCTTAAAAAATCAGGGCACATAACAGAAATGAAGCCACAAGCACCTTCTTTGCCAGTTATATTACCTATTCGAAGAATTGACAATGAAAATTGAATTTTAAAATTTTTAAATTCTTCTCTTACACAGTGAAGCGTTTCCTTCCGTTTGGCCGTAAAATTCAACAATTTTCTCGATATTAAAGCGTTCTTTTACTTGTCGCCAAATATTAGCTCTCAATCCATTTCCAAAAATAACTCGAACTTTGTGCTGTTTTTCTAATGAATTTTCTGGTTGCGAAAGTAGATATCGACAAAGTTCGCCAATATAAAGTGCGACCTGCGTAGTTACCGAGAATTCAAGAATTGAATTATGATGCTTATTTTCTTCAACTTACCGTACAATTATGCTTGACGCAATCTTCCCAGAAACGTGAAGCTGAAAATTTTTTGCGAATTACGCTGGTAAGACCAACGACTAACGACTGACAAGTACCGATGCCACCACCGACAGAGTGATATAGTGGAAGACAGTTATAAATGATGTCATCTTGGCTTAAAAAGCTGACATTATGACTTATTATGCCCATCATGAAGTAACGCGAGTGCTTTATATTGCTCGCCTTCGGAAACCCGCTTGTTCCAGACGTATAAATATAAAATAAACGATCTTCAAAGGTGTAAAAAAGTCGCTTTTTATCGTAAACACAATTCTATCTTGCACAAACCTGTAAAATGACCTCTGTAATCGATGTCAGCGTTGCTTGACCTTTCAATCAGCTGCATTATTTGAATGAATCTTGAATTAATTGGTTTATTGCTTTCGCCAAAACAAAAGTATTGCATCGAATCGCGGTTATTGAGGAGTGGAATCACATCATTCACAGCTAAAATAGATGAAAAATTAATTAAATTAAATTTTGCTTTTTGAAAAAAAAGCTTTGTTTGAACTACAAAGGCATTTTTAAACAAATTCAAAACCGCACTTGTCATACAAAAAGTTTTGTTCATTCTAATTCTAGGTCAACAAGTGCTTTGTGGCTTTCAAATTTTGTTTGCAGCTTTCTAATTTGTCTGATGCCAGACAATTAATAATTTAATTACATATCGCTAAAATGTAATTCACAATAAAGGATGAAAATTTCGAAGTTAAGTGTACTTGAGTGTTTAAATGTGAATAGCGTTATTGAAACCGAATAAATTAGCTTTTCATTCGCTTGAAGAGTGTTTAAAAAGCTCCTTTGTTAATGAACAATTCAAGTTTGAGGAGAAAATTGTTTCACTTTCCTTGAGTTTATTTACATTTTGCCTAAATTTTGCTCCGCTAAGAAAAAAATCAAAAAATTGAATGTCAATCATTTCTTCGTAACGAGACAAGATAATCAATATTTCATGACATTTATGAAAATAAATTACGATTTATGAATTGCATCATCTATTTTCGCTTAACCTTTTTTACACATCGAAACAATGAATATTTTTTGACAGCTACTCACACATAATATTTAAAGTATTCGACTTTAAATAAAAAAAAATAATTTCAGAGTGACATATTTTGAGTTTATACTTTGAATTTAAAAGTTGAAAGTTTTGAACTTATCTGACACACAAAATCTAGCTAACAATCGAGGTGATCAGATGTCAGAATTTCATTATTCTTAAGTTTGAATGTTTGAATGAAGAAAACAATTTTCCTAGCTTCCTTATTAACATTTCTAAAAAGAGAGCCAACAAGTGATGCGAGTGAAGATAGAGTGACACACTTTAGTGAAGATATCGAAGAATAAAGAATAAACTTCACACCATGTGGAGAAATATCGCATAATGTTTTGTAAAATTTTTCTACTGAATTTTGACCATTCAATTATAACTCATTCTTATTTAACGTTTTAGTGACATAAGAACTCACTGCAATATATTAAAAATAGTGTAAATATATGTTAATATAGTTGTAATATAAAGTTTTCGCATGTAATTGAAACATTGATTACAATAGGAGGGAAAATTTTATCTAAAAAAACTAAAAGTGACGAATGTAAATGTGGAAAATATTTTCAGTTTTCCTTTTTTCCTCAATTTGTTATCCTCAAAAAACAAAAGAAGAACTTATGATTGGAAAAGTTTTTTACCTTCACTCATTTCTTCGTCGAATATAATCGCTTTCGCAGTGATTACATTGACAGAATGAGCCAAACTGTGCATTTTCAGGGTATTGTTAATCAAAGCTGGAATGATACCACATTTAGCTAAAGCTAGCCAAAAGGCAACAAAAATTGGCGTTGAATCCATAAAAAGCGCAACCTCGTCTCCGCTTTCGAAGCCATTATTAATAAAAAAATTTGCGATTTTATTCGTTAGCACATCGAATTCCTCGAATGTCCACGATTTATCTTCAAAGTAAAACAGCGGCTTGTTCGGATGTTGCTTAACGCGTTGCTTGAATACCAACGGTACAGTCAAGTCATTGTACCGATACCGATGAAGACATAACTCTGCTTTAAGTAACGCATAAAGACCACTGCACAAAACAAAAAATTTGGGCCATACTTTATTTTGAATTTAGGTCGAATTAAAAAATTAGAATACTTACGTTAGGTCGCGCCTAAGTGTGAGAAGCGTCGCTTTGAATAAATTGCGATATTTGTACACAAAATAGAGCGGAATTATGAAAAGTACATAGCAGCAATCAACGTGAAAAAATGAGATACAAGAAGTCATCTCTCGTTAACCGCTTTCGAAAAGCTTTAGTTTAAGCTGCGTTCTCGAAAATTTAGCTTCGCATTCATTCAACAAAAGCTGCCGCGTTTCTTTAAATTGTTTGGCGTAAAATTTTTAACTAAACGCTTGCCTGCACTTCTTACCTTGATTTTCATTCGCTTAAAAGAAGCGTAGTGAGAAAACGAAATATTCACCTCAAGCAATCACATGATGCGACCCGAAAACAACTTTCTCTTTAACATGAAATAGCCTTTTCTTCAAACAATCTTTCTAATTAATCTAATCAATATTTGTATACGAAATTCTTCATGTCAAGCGAAGATGTTAAGAGAAAGCATCTTATTGAAAGAAGCGCAATAATAAGAAAAATAATTTAATAATTTGAAAATTTAAAAAATGAAAATTGATTTCTCGCAGATCGAATATTCACTATTGATTGTGCATCGAAAACTTATGACAATGCGCTTACAAACTGAACTTGCATAAAAATTAAATTTTATTAAATAAAAAACTTTGTTTCAAAAATAATAAAAAATATAAATTTTGTAAAAGCATCTGTGCGTGCTCTTAATTGCCTTAACTCGATAAAGGTTTTTCCATAGATTGGGCAACCTTTTTTTCAAGTATTTCAAAATAGTTTCAAAAGATTTTATCGATAACTTGATAAGTTTATCGAGTGTACCTTGCGGCGAAAATTAGAATAATGGAAGAGTGAAAAGTGAGAGGTTGAATTTGCAATAGAATTACATATGATGAATAAATAGGATGAGATAATCATAGCTTCAAGTTCAGTTGTTAATGACTCTTCGTGCTACTTCAGTTTGTACTCCTTTATTGCATACAATACAAATAGTGGACAAACAAAACAACTTGACTAAAATAACACGCGTCCGCGAAAAGTGAAAACACATTCTTGTTGTTATCTTTGCTGTTTTAAAGTTGAAATTAAGATCAATTAAAACCTTAGAGTTCATTAAAGCTCACTATTAACCTTTAAATGTATTCGGTTTTAATATTCGTTGTAATTCAAAACTAGAGATCTGAGAAGTTCTTCCTTATTTGTGTTTAGAGCGATTCATTAGAAACAAAAAATTTTCGAAGAAAATTAAAGGATTGACATTCATGAACAATTTAATGTGTAAAAAGAAAGGATAAAATGATCCAGAAAGTTGATAATGTTGTAAAGCTGAGGATAAAATCAAGCAAATAAGGTAAACTGCTAAAAAAGGGCCAAAAAATTTTGAATAACTCAATTTATTCGAAGAATGAGTGAAACCACCAGCTAGTTTGCAATCACATTCAAGGTAAAAACGCGTTCAGAATTTTGTTTGATCTTAAACTCAAAGTACACTTTTTCT
>NCKU01002722.1:0-17842 GCA_003675995.1 Dinothrombium tinctorium | reverse complement strand
ATTATTTGCTTTATGTTTATTTATTGAGACTCGATCACATCTGTTTACAGAACAGTTGAATGATCAGCAATGTTTTCAATTATTTAATAAAGAAGCGTCCATTTAATTATCTCAACTTATCCATTTAATTAAGTGATATTATCGGTTTTAATTTATTTGTTAAAGTGTTGATTTTTCTAGATTGAAGCAGAGAAATCTTGCAAAAATTTTACAAATAAAGTAATCCTAAAATCTTAATTTTTAAAGTTTTCTAATTCAATTTCTGGTTGATAAAATCTTAGTCTTTCCTTGTTTTACTCTTAATTATCAATAGTATAATAGCTTCGATAAACTTTAAAGCTATTGCAGAATTAATAAATAATCATCTAATTTTGTGCTTTTATAGTTACATTTATCCATAATGTTAAAAAATCGATAACTCTGAAATTCTGATTTCTTTTACTCATGTAAATGCCGTATGATTGAAAATTATTTGATGTTTGTTTTCATTGAATCGCTTTATTTTAAAGCATAAAGTAAGCTTTTTGACTAAATCTTGCCTGAATTACTGAATACGGAATCCAAAACAGTTGATCAAAGAAAATTATTTATTAATAACAATTAATCGAATAAAAAATTTCGATTACATTTTATCTTTAGTTAATAGAAACTTTTTTAAAATAATATTTCAATTCAAAACAAAAAGTTGCACATAAAAGTTGAGTATTCAAACGTTCGCTTAATTTTTTTTCAAGAATAGTATTTGAGTGTATGATTAAAAAATTTCAGCGAAAGTGGAAGTGAACTTATTTAGTATTTATTTTTACACAGATTCCGCAAAGACTGCGAATTTACTAAATGGATGTTTTCCGACGCTCCCAGTGTGTTTGTGATCAGCGCTGCAATGCAAGTTTCTACTCTTATACCTTGGTATCTTGTTAAATTTTTGGCTAACAAGCATAAAATAGTTTTTTTATCGATTTATGCTACTTATATGCTAATGTTAATAGTAATTCCCTGCTGGAAATTGTCGAATTCTGAATTTTCATTATTCATGAGCTTTGCAGCTGCAATGGAGCAAGTAAGTCTAATTTTCAAACGATTTAAAAAATATTTTTAAAATTGGTAGGTACGTATTTTGATGAAAGTACACTCATTTGTGATTGAAATCTACTTTAAACAAATTGATAGTAAAAAAGGTGAGTGAAAAATATTTTTCAATCATTTTCCAATTTTGGTTTTATTAATTAAGACAAAAATGCAACTTTATACAATTTGGTCTATTTTCTCTTTGCTCCGACACTCATCTATCGACACAATTATCCAAGGTTTGAGTGAAAAAGAAAGAGTTTGTTGTTAATCTTAGCTTTTAGAACAAAGAAAATTAACTGGAGAGCAGTGATCTCATATTTTCTTCAATTTATTGGCACAATATTTTGTATGTTTGCCACAATACGACGATTTGTTGCCAATAATTATGCTTCTTCGGGTATCGAGCCTTTCAATGCGAAAACACTTTTGTCTTCACTGCTTGTCACTGGTTGCCTCGGAATGTCTTTAATGTTTTTGGGTTGGTATGGATTACTTCAGTGTTGGCTCAATGGTTGGGCAGAGATGTTGAGATTCGCTGATCGCATGTTTTATGACGAGTGGTGGACATCGAGCCAGTTTAGCAAATACTTCCGAAAATGGAACCTTGTTGTATCTGATTGGCTCCACACTTATTTGTATCAGCCAATTAACGATGTTAGAATTTGTTAAATTTGAAAGCTTCACAAATGCTTAATGTGATCATTTTAAAATTTAGATGAGTGGAAAAAGATGGCTTGCTGCTCTAGCAACTTTTGCCATTTCGGGAGTGGCTCATGAATACATTATGGCACTTGCAACTGGCTTCTTTTTTCCATTTCTTTTTATTGAATTTTTAGGTTTTGGCGTAGTTATGTTTTTTCTCACTCAACGAATTTGTGATAAACATGATGGGGGAAACATGTTTCTGTTTGGCAGCATGTTTATAGGCTGGTCTCTTCTGGTTTTTTTCTATTCCATCGAATGGTATTCAAGAATTAACTGTCCACCATCATACAAGGTTTGGAATGGGTTCAAATTTTTTATTATTTTGTTTTTTATTTTTTATTTCGTTTAGAATTATTTTTTGGATAAAACCATTCCACGATTCATAAGCTGTGTGACGGTAAAATTGTAATAATTTTCAAATATAATTAAATGCATGTGTTTATGAAGCTTGTTTTTATATTTTATAATGTATTTTAAAACGATGAAATTAATGCTGAACTAATAATCGAGTGATATATCGAGAAAAGTATGTCGTGAATTTTTTGTTGTTGCTAGATAATCCTTTTCGTGATTAATTTATTCAATTGTCAATTCAATTTGACTCTTTTTCAATTCAGAAATCATTTAAATTCAAAATTTCTTTATTAATAATAAAAGTGCTCCGAAAGCTAAACATAAAAATTCTTTATGAACTATTTTTCGTTTTATTTAAATAAATTTTTTTCAAATTGCTTTTTGTTTTCTTATTTATTGTAATGAAACAGCATAAACAAAAAATTGGAGTAATCAAAATAGGTTTTCTTTGAATCAATATATGCTACTTTGATCTGAAAAAAGTTTATCTAACACGAAACTTTCAGCTTAAAGTGAAAAATTTTTACTCTGAGTTTCAAAAAGAAAAAATATTTCGGCTGTCTAAAATCACTTTTGCAGTAAAGAAATACGAAACAAAATAAACATTTGATAAAAATTTTGAAAAATAGCGATAAAAAGTTAAAGTTTTTTAAAAAAAAGTATTGAAAATTGAAAATCCTTGTATTTCAATCAATTTCCAAGATAAATTTAAAAACATTTAAATTTGGAAACATTTAAATTTGAAAACATTTAATTTCATTTACTTTTAATAAATCGAATAACCTTTGCCATGACATAAAAAGATTTCACATGAAATCGAGTAACACAAATTGCTAGCACGTCCTATCCATGCAACGACTTTATGAACAAAGCAAAATAATAAAAGCATAAAAAGGTGAAATTTATTTCAAGAATTTCACATAGGTATATAATCTAAAACATAACTAAAGAAATTAATCAAATCTTTATCACTATTTATTAAATCTTGAATTGATTATCTAGATCAACGAACTGCTTGAGAAAAGTCACTACCAGATTTATTCAAAAGCAGTCTCACTTGATAGCAAAAGCCAATGGAAGAGAGTGAAACAATAATTTTTTATTTAGCTACTTAAAGAGTGATTTCAATCAAGTCTATTTGTCTCTTTATTAAAAACCAAACCATTGCTATGAATCTGATTTCGATAAGAGAAACATTTCACTTTGATTTTTCACCGCTTACGTTGGGAAAAGAGTTAAGAGAAAAAATGCGCACTTTTCGAGAATTGTAGCGAAACTTCTTTTACCAATTCGTTTAAATGAAAATGCCTAAATGGCAAATGAATAGAAAAGAGTGTGAGATATGCAAGTGGTTACCAAAAACTCAATTACCATTTCATCTTAAAGTTTAAAAAATATAAGATAAAAATTAAAATTTTGATTATGTACAAAATTTAATCATTCCATTCAAAATTAAACTTTTTGTCTCGAATCTTATTTAAACTTGAAAATGTAACCATATGACACTGTGTTTAGTTCTACTAAAAGTATTGAAAATTTATGATAATTGACAAATAAGAAGTCAATCAAATAAAATTCGTTTATTTTTACATAAGTCGCTTTCTTATGAACAAAATTAACTTTTTTGAAGATTACAAAAAATTTATTTTTAAGTGAATTGCATTACCATAGCTTTTCACGAGCTTGGAAATGTCAGAAAAATAGCTCAGACGCTCATAAAGTTCGTTAAAGTTTCAGCATTAAAGCGCTTTGGATTTTGTTGCAGTTTGTTGAAACTGCAGCTCAATATATGATAATTGAATCAGATAATTTCCTTTTTCGCTTTTTCGGCGCTCTTATTGCAGTTATAGTTCCGAAAAAATTTTAGGAAATGCCTTTGTCTGCAGCCGACAAAAAACGAAATGTGCATCCACAAAATTGTTTGTTTAACACAATATTCACTTCGCCATCTTATCTCCGCTAAAAATGAAATATAACTTTATGTAGATAGAATCATCGTCTAAGCCTTAACTCTGAAAATGAAGCCGAAAGAATTTTCACTCATTTCTTGTTCATAAAAGCTCAAGGCAAGTTTATTCATTTGATTTTTTGTATTTTCGGCCAGGCATTTTCTTTTGGTTTTTAATAGAGATAAAATTAAGCTTTAGGTCTACTAAATTTTTTATTAGTTTTCTTGCGAATTCTTATTCCTTGAAAGCTTCTGGAGATTGGTGCGTTTTAGAGTTAACTCTTCTTTACAGTTTAAAAGTTAAAATACAAGTAGCAGAAAAAAATTGCTGTTAACTACTTTTTAGTTTTTTATTGTATTTACAAATATTATAAGAGAGTGTGAGTTCATCCTGAATTTGTAATTGACGAAAAGCCTTAAAAAAGATAGTAACTATTGAGAATAAATAATAACAAGATTTAAGTTTTTTAGATACAAGAAGATTTCTAAGAGATTAAAATCACAGTTCACTTTTTTATTTTTTCATCTAATCCTCTAAAAATTTTAATTTTTCTAATCTTATTAGACTTTTACTCTGTTAAAATCTTAATTGCCGATGCACATATAAAAAATAACAATAAAGTATTTTATATTTTATTTCTTCTTCATTAATAAATCAATAACGCATATCATCAATTTAAATTATTAGTTTTTGTAATGTAATCTTAAATTGAGTTTTTTTTTTGGAAAAATTTTATATCCTTATTGTGTAAACCAATTAGCTTATAATTAAGTTTTATAAGTAGCCTTTGCAGGAAATTTTGATCATTAAATTTATAAGTTGAAAGCAATGCATATTTTAACTAGTTCGCAAAATTTCTTTCACATAATCTAGTAGTTTATTCTATAAAATCCTATCTCATTTTACCGTTTTGTATCTGAAATGCGAAATTTCTATTTTCTATAATTTAAAAATTTTTACCTTGATAAGTAAGTCATTTTTTTGTATGAAAAATTTGAAAAAATTTTCCTTTATCCTTCTCAATTTTTTGAATATCATTTGAAATTTAAATTTAACTTGTAAAATGATTTTTTGACTCGTTTTGGCTCGTGTGCACTCGCCCGAACCTGATAGACTTTTTTAATAATGTGTGCTTTGATCTTTCTTTGCCAATTTTCCTACTTTCTCCAAAAATTTTTAATTGTTATGTAAGTGATCTTTCTGAATTTGTTCTATGCGATTTATTGCAATTCGCTGACGACACGCTACTCTTGAAAATAATTGGATCAATTAATGATTGTAAAAGTCTATAAAATGATTTAAATAATCTTGCAAAATATTTTAAAGAAAACTTGTTTATCGATTCAGAAAAACAATGAATATGTATATGTACAAAAAATAAACAAGGCTTTGATTTAAACTATTCAATCATGATTTCTCAAATTAAATGTGTACAAAACTATAAACATTTAGGTGTTATTTTAGATTCGAAATTATCCTTTCAGAAACAGGTTGAATTGGTTATGAATAAGTGTATGAAAAATTGGGTGACTCTTAAAAACCTTTTTTTTGAACAAACTTCTTTGGGCTTATCTTTTGAAATTTATGTGAAACTTTATCTTAAATGCATAAGGCTATAAATTTAATATTGTAACAGTGCAATCGTTTTCTCAGAAATGCAAATGAAAAGTATCGAAAGATGTCAAAAACGAATTTTAAAATATATTTCTCATCAAACCAAAAAGCCATTTATTTCTTTTTCTGATGCTTTAAAATAATAAAATTTTAATAATTTAATATTCAATCGCTTGAAGTCAGGAAAAACTTAAGTTTTATGAAATTACTACAAAAAATCTGTTTTCCAATACGTAAACCGCGTTTTGAAGCGAGTTTACTCGTTGAAAAAACTTTCAATTTGAAAATTTTATTGTGAAAACAAAATGCGAAATACCTAGAGATTTTTAGAGAAATCGCATTTTAATCGTGATTTGTCTTCATTCGATTTTACCGATCTAAGACTTGCCAACCGTTACGTAAAAAGTAAAACTTTTGCTTATTCGTTATGCTGAGGCCAGTAAACCAAAATCAATACAGAAAAGTCGTAATGTTAAAAGAGGAAAGTGACGATTTTATCATTGTTTTGACTTCGGGTGAAGATCTATATAATGCTATAAGTTAGATCTGTTGCTACTAACTGGAAAGTAAGCAAAAGTTTGTGAAAGAAAAATAAGAGCGGAATAGTTCTAAAAGTTGTTTCAATATCATTTTATTTATGAAAAGAATGCGTACACAAACAACTTTTTATATAAAACATAAAAACGGAATTATTCAGCAATTCAATCAAAAAAATCAAAAGTTATTTTCCGTTTTCCTCGTCATTATTCAGAGAATCTGCTTTTTCAATGATTTTATTTGCAAACTTTTTTATCATGAAAGCAACGATGACTAAAAATCAAAGCAAAAATGTTTTATGGATTGAACTGAATGTGAAAATCAAAAATTGGGCAATTGATCCGCGTTAAAGTTTTTTATTTTTGTGGATGTCAGTATAGCTGACCGCACAAGAAAAGTAGCCGTTAGCGAAGGCTTTACTGTATTTGTTGATATCTTTGCAATCATCTTAATTGATTTAAAAAAGAATTTTTGAATTAGACGAAATCAGTTAAATGCTAGACACAAAGCAATGATATCAAGGTTCATTTTTTAGTGTGATTGTAGTCTAATCACTTCGATTATGCTCATAAGATTGTTTAAAATTGTTTAAAAACTTGTAAAGTAGTAATTTAAAAACAAGAATTTTCAACAAAAAATGCGACTTTTGAAAAGTTGGAAAGCATTTTTAAGCGAAAAACGTTAGCATTGGAGTCACTTTCATCACAGGCTTTAAAGTTGGAACATCAAACTTTATTTCAAATTAAAATTTCATTTTTATTGTTGCTTGTATTCGTTTTTTTTTGTAATTAAATAAACTTGTTCGGTTTTATAAAAACATCGCGTTCTGCTCGACGAGGAAAGTTTTTTATTAAAATAAATTAATTTAAATTGAAATTAAAATTACATTAATTTATTCTAAAGATGCACTGCGCACAAAAACACTTTTTCTGAACAGAGTAGTACAACTTTATGACCGATTCAATGTCAAACTGAAGTACAGGGTGATTTTTTTAAAAGAACATATTTTGATTGTTAATAATATTTTTAAATTTTGATTTGTTTTGAAGATGATAATTTGATTTCAAATATAAACATTTTGAAACCCTTGAAATGAAATTTAGTTAAAGGCGAGATTGTTTTCGGGCTAATATTGAATTACCCTCAGAAGTCCGTAATTTTTGCCATTGCTGTTGCTTTAAAAAATTTTCTAATAAGCTGAAATCTTCAATGCTTAATCTATTGTTTATGAATAACAAACAAAACTATTTGCAGGTAGAATTTAAAAATATAATAGAATTTAATGTTAATTTTCACGCACGGCGCTCAAAACCGCACCTCTTTGAGTGAATCAGCATATTTTCCGAAAATTTTCTCCCGGATTTCATTAGTTATGGTATGATGGAGCTTTTTTAAAGCAATTAACTACATATTCAGATCAATAACTCAAAATTATTCTTAAAAAATCTCAAGACAATTCTTTGTTCTCCGCATTTCCGTATTAATTGAAATGGCCGGTACATTGCGTAAACAATTTCCGTTGAAAAATAATTTATTTAATGTTAAAATTTTATTATTAATTGAATTTCACTGGAAATCAGCCATATTTCAGTTGATTCCGCTTAAATATGGATACTTCGTTTTATCGCAGGACGAAATGCGGATATTTTAAGAGTTGACATTCCCGGACAGATGAAGCCAGATCTCCGTGAATAATACATATGTTTTAGACTCGGCACCACTAAATTATACACAAAAAACACACAACCGCAATCTTATTTATGATCCGCTTGGACAAGAGCTTAAACGACTTTTGTCAGATAAACACGCATACCGAAAATACCTGCTGATTTTCTTATCGATGACTTAGAAAATCCGTATTCAAGCTAGCATCTTCTCTGGCTTTAGTTGAGATCAGAAAACTTTTTCGGCGTCAAAACCGTGATTTTCCGCATGTACCAGACTGAACAATTCTCTTAAAAAATTCAACCAATTTTTTATAGTTTCCATAAGAAGAATTTTCCGATTCGGACATTTACATGTGGATGTTTTTAGTGCAAAAAAAGCTTTTTTATAACTTTCTGTCTCCTAATAATCTCTCATGCAAAAAGCTCTTCCCTTTGTTTAGAGCACCATTTTTGTTTTCGCGGTCATTTCTCTGGAAGGGGTAAGTTTACAAATGAATTTTTGTCGCGCTTTTTTCTCTAAACCTTTTTCTTTAATTTGAAATATTAAGCATCTTTCTATCCTTTTTCATTCTCTAGTTATCGTTAATCAAACTATGTGCGTTTTATAAAAATCACTCTGTATATTCCCCAAACGCATAATGCGAATTTTTCATCGGCAAAGAATAATATTGAAAAATGCATGATTCTCAAGGAAAACTGATTTTTAAATTTTGAGTTTAAAATATTTAAATTTTTAAAAAGCCGATCATAAATGCTAGGCATTAAATCGAGACGACAGTTTGTAATGGAAATATTCTTCACTGTTAGGGTTACAAAATGTGAGAATGATCCTGCACTTTTCTTGATTTCAAATTGCAATCAAAGAACCAAATATAAATAAATGATCATCATTTATAATAATCACTTTGAAAGTATTAAAATCAGTGAAACGGTAATCTTGACCATTACAACTAATTCGAAATTCATCGGTGCAAGACCAGAGCTCAAAATATCGTCATGATGCCAATAATAAATAATCAAGAGTTTAAATTTTTGAGAAATTTTATTTTAATTTCAATATCGAAAGCCTAAGAGGGTTCATTTGAACGATGCTTCTAAAGATTTTCTATGAATTTTTATATGATGAGTAAAAGGCCAAAATTAACTTATTTCTCAGCAAAGTTTTTTTAATTTTTAAATTCAATGTAAATCGAATGGAAAAAGAATTAAGAAATTATCATTTTGAGATTCAATATCTAACAAGGTAAAACTAATAAATAATCATAACACACAGCCTTGTGCCTAAAATTTAATGTTCGGCGACAAACAATGCGTAAGTAAGATCGAATATTTGTGTAAATTTATTTAAAAACAAAAATGAAAAAAACTTTTAAAAAGCTAACATTCAAATGCTTTAAATAAGTAAAATCACAATGCATTCATTTGGCCCAACAGAGATGTTTACAAGCTTGGTTAAAACATTTGTGTTCTATCATTTCACTTCCTTGTCATTCACTTCCACTTCCTTTCGCTCGTTGTCCTTCTTTTCGTTTTCGTTGCTTGGGTTTACTTTTGGCTCTTCGGTTTCTTCTACCGGCTTGTAGCTCTCGGATTTCGAAAATATCTGCAAATCGAGTTTTAGCAATATAAACTTAGCACATTCACAGCTCACGCTCGTAACTTACCGAGATTCCGTTCACATTTTTGTTTATGACTGTCACTTCTTTTACGTATTTTTTACCATCAATCGTTACTATTTCGGTTTTAGTGCTGTTGTAATTATCCGGGTACTGCGACCTTGTTTCATTAAATCGTTTTTGCATTTCTGAAAAGCAGATTTTAAATTTCTCGTCGCCCAAGTGCTATCGAGCAAATTCAACTTACCGTAAATTTTCCTCATCATCGCCCGCATAATTTCTTCAACTCTGCGAAATCTGAAAATATCGAAAGTGGGCAGACGGCCGCCGAAGCTAATGGTGCCATCGTGCTCGTCCAAATCCACTTCGAACGATTCGGTATTGTTTTTACTTCTTCCTTCTTCTAAAACGCTGTTCGTGTTTGTCGCAACGACGGTTTCCTTCGCTGGTACACCTTCGCGTTCAATTTCGCGTTTCACGATGATTCTCGCGTTGCAAACAACTGCGAGAAAAGCGAGCGCAACGATAACGGTACGCATCTTGGTTTCGTTTCTGAGAGTCACTTTCGAAATGAAAGTCAAGAACGCAACGTTGGCGAACACTATCGAAGCAGCAAAGTGATGCACACTAATTTATACCTACGAATGAAACGTTTTCAAGGAAAACAACGCCCGTTTTCAGCGACGGGAATTTACTCGAATACAGTAAATAATGGATGACTAAAGTGTTTTCAAAAAATTGTGATCAATTAATTGCGAAGTTTCTCGAAATACATACATCGACTACAATACTAACGCCAACTAAGTAATTTCGACGAATTATTTGTTTTCATCTTTTGGCTTATCGTTTAAAATTCTGCTGAATGTAGAACTTTGGATTTCTGCTACATTTCGATAAGTTTTGCTAAGCTTTGATGAAAGTGCTGTTTATCAAATCGCAAAGCTGGGCATATCTGTTTGTGCTTCGGCAATTCGATGCAATGCTTCCGTTTCTGTTAGTGTCTTTCTTTACTTTTTTTGAGAGAATTTATTCACAATAGAGATCAATTCACTTGTATCGCAAACTTTGAGGTCGTTTAATTCGAATTCATAATATTCCCACTTCTTTGATTCACTCTGCATTGACTTTGATAAAGTGAATAAATAGTTAATAAAAGAGGGGATTTCAATTTTCTACCTTAATCATTGATTACTTTGAATGCACAGAAAAGCGTTGCTCACTTGGAAGCGAGCTACACGCTAGGCTAGCCTGGCCTATATCGTCAGCGTTATTTATTTAAAGGTGTGCGCAAAAATATGAAATAATCTTGAGATTAATCGATGCGATGTCGCAGTTTGCTTTACACTTACAAAACATTCTATTCTCGCAGTCATTAACTAAATGTTTTCGACGAAGCAATTCGCAGTAAAATGAGTAATGAGAATATAAAATTTTGTTTCTACACGCGAGGAAATGTCTACTTCATAATGAAATTTTTTGTAAAGCTACTATTTCATTAAGTTTCCGTGTTTTTGAATGCAAACAATGATTTCGATGAATAAGAATTATTTTCAACACTTTCAATTATTAAAATCAGCCAAAAAATGCAGTTTCATTTCAGTGACCATAAATGTAGTGCAAAACAATGATAAAAATGAACACTCGTTATAAGCAAAACACGAACGTAAATGTATTCAATTTACTCTTTTCATAAAGAATGTGTGTTCAAAATAGAGCATGAAACATTTTATTTTTCAGGCTCAGTTCTGGGTTCTTTGAGCCGATGACCAACCCAGCCATGCGTTTGGCTCAGCTCCATCTTAGCCAAATTCGGTCGAAATCGGTTTTAAAGTAGTTCCATTCAACAAAGTTCTCATCTAAAAGCTCAGAATTAAGTATTATCATTAGAATTCGCCTTTCTTAAAATGAACATAACACTAGAGTTCTGAATAAAATTACGAGTTATGTGAAACCAAGTTTTAACAATTCTGAAGGGCCAGCATCACGTAAAATCATCTTTTTTAGATATAGATCCCTTAATCACCCTGAATCTTAATTTTTGCACCTGTTTTTCACAATGCTGAAATTAAATGTGAATGCAGTGAAACTTCTCTACAAAGGATACAAACGGGTCCAAAAATCTGACCGTTAAAGAGATTGCAGTTGTAGAGAAGGTATTTTTAATTGAGTTAACTTAGGAGGGTACTTTATCAAAATGTCCGTTAAAGAAGGTAACCGATTAAGAGAAGTGTCCGTAAGAAGAAGTTTTACTGTATTATCAATTCACGGTTTTTACGAAATTTGCAGTTTTTACTATATTAACGACTTGATCTTATTTTGATTTGTACTTTTCTAATCTTTTCAGATAACAAAAATGATTATTCAAATATTATATGATATTTCAAATGACAGATATGATTAAAACATTCCTTTTATATTGTTTTTATAATTTAATACCTGTCCAAACTGGACTTGCAAAAATTTTTATTATTTATTTGCACGCGCTGAAGGAAATAAAATTTAAAAATTTTTATAAAGTTTAATAGGATTATGCCTTTTCTTCATTCAGTAGAATATTCATTTTAAATAAAGTTATAAATAAAAAGTTATGTAACTTTGAATAAGAAGTGCATCATTATGATTTTGTCCAAAATTGCTATTTTAGGATTTAAAAATTCAATTCTCTCGTATTTATTAATTTTAAAATTATTTTTTGTGATTTTGAATCTTCATTATATGCTGAATATTTTATATATTGAAATTTATGAAAATTTCCTGAAACTTTTTTGTTATATATTTTTAACAATACCTTAAAATTTCAATATATTCGGCGTTTCTTCTTATCTCGGTGCGAATTTCGAATAGATTTTTTCGTTATTTAAAAAAGGTAGGCCTCCAATACCTAAAAGTTGATATAGTTAAAAAGGTTTAAAACTTAATTTAAAATAAATAATTTGGATTTATATTTTATTAATGCAGCAAAAAATTGACTCAAAAATTTCAGTAAATTTCAATCAATGAAAATTGATATTTAATAAAAAGGAAGGTAGATAAAGAGGTTTCAATGTTATCGAAATCAAATTGCGATTTAAATATTTTGCAAAAATTAATTTTTAACATCGATTTTCCCATATACAAAAATATTTCAATCTTCAAAAAGTCCTTTAAAAGTTTAAGACAACTTTTCTTTGTTGCTTTTACAAAATAAATTGCAAAATATTGTAAAGCTAAGGTTACTTTGAATGAATAGGGGTATTTGGTTGTAAAAAATGCACTCTGGTTTTAGATCAGAACAATAGAACTTTATTAATAATTGAAACGCGTCTTTACAGTACTGTGTCTGAGTTGAAATTGATTTGTCAGACGATCAACAATACACTCTACATAAGCAACCCATACATAGCGCGCGCTACATTTTCTCACTGCCATCGGCTTTAAATCAAATGTAAGTTTGACAGCTTTTTTAAAACTTATTTTTCTTTCTTATTTTACAGTCTCTTTGCTATCTCAACACCGTATCAGTTAACTTTTGAGTTAACAGTTTAGTTAACTTTAGTTAACCGCTTTTATTATTCATTTTTCTTTCATTGATAGTGAAATGAGTGAACTCTTTATAAAAAGCAAACATAAGTTATAAATTTTGTAAACTAAATTTTAATTATTCATTTTCCATTCTAGGATAGAAGATATGAAACGGTGTGGTTTTGATATTTCCTGTTTTGGTTAACTGTTTACAATCTTTCAGTAAGTACATTTAATTTCTTTCTATCATTTAGCGAGTAAGAAACGCAAATCAGGCATCTCTTGCGGCCGAAGACAGCGACGGAGGCCCAAGAGGCCGCAAAATTGGCGAACGCTTCCGCTTTGGCGATATTTTTCTCTTTGGCGAGGATCATTTTTTAAACTTTTTTTCTGTTGCGGCGACGAAGTTATTTCTTTTCTTCGTTTTCCGCTTCACTCGACTTGAGTTGACTGTCGCTAGATAGCGCATCGATCGAGAAGAAAATGTTATCGTGTTGTTGTTCGCAAGTTAGAAAATTATCATTGAAGACACCATTTACTACGGAAGCAGATGTTAGAAAAGAAGAAACATTTTCACCGAAGTCATCTTTAGACAAATCATCGTTAAAATTCTATTGCATTTTACCTCTTAAACCCAAAATTATAATTTTGATACTTTCAAATTTTTTGCTTGCACATAGTCAATGGCCCATTTGTATTAAAACTTTTAAATTCTTTTCTTATATTTTTTCATTTGCTTTTTTGTAAATATCTTTTTGCTTTTTCGCGCTATTGCCAATTAAATTTAACATGGAAAATGACTTTTTACCTATAGCTCGTGTGCACGTGTCCAAATGGTCTTGACCTGATAGGCTTTTTGGTTTTTTGATGCGAGCCATCGTTTGCCACCGGTTTGATATTTCTTTGCCCATTTTGAATTTTTAACGTCATCATCCCTAAAACACCCCTCGCACTCACTCTCCCAATTTCGATTTTTTCGTTCTCTGAGTTAGTTTATCATACATATCCCATTATAAAATGAATAACTTTCTCGATTACTCTATAAACTTTTATTCATTCATTCAAATGTTATCGCAAAAAATAAGTTTTCGAATTTAAAGACCGGAACCTGTACATTCAATAAAACACATACAAATACATATAATATGATATACAAAGATTACATAATAATAGATATAATAATTATGATCTATTTATAAAATAGAAACTTCAAGAATAATTGAATTTAATTTATCTCAAAAACGCGTATATAACAATGCTATTGTAAAGCACCATACGCCCTTTTGAAATGAATTCAATTATTATTAAAATGTTTTAATTTGAGAAAAACTCAAAGTGCAGCGAAAGAAATGCGATGTTTTTTATATACATGCGTTGAAATTAGATGAATTTCATAAAAAATTAAATTTTTGTCAGTTTTAAGCCTGCTTTGAATGAAGATTTTAAAAATTAAAAAAATATCCAATTGTAAGTTTATCACCATGGCTGATATTTTGAGTTTAATTGAGATGTAGAAAATTTAAAGTTACTAAGATCGGAATTAGAGGGGTAAGTTTCAAAGTGGAATACATTTTTAATGATTACTCTGCCATCATTTAGCTTGTATATTCTATGAATGTATTTTGTTGAAAATTTATTCATCTGATTTTTTTCAGGGTATTGGCGCTTGGCTCTAAAGCTGTCTTGACTTATACGTGTTAAGAGTTTTTCAGGGTTGAACCTTAGATACCATGGACCTTTGGACAACTAACTAGACCACCAACAATCTTCCTGTCTGAAAACAAGTCCTTATTGGCTTAATCCTTTACTAACATACAAAATTTGGAGCGAAATGGTACCAAAAATTCGTATCTGCTAATGGATCTTAACAATCGAGGTAGAAACCGGACTGTCAGATCCATAGGCATTTGGTAGAATCGTAACCGTCTTCATAATTGTAATTGGACAAAAAAAAACTTTAATTGAAATGAAACTCTTATCGCGCATTGTGTTGAAGCGTTTTATTTCGATTGAAATAAGTACTAGAAACATAAAATACAGTCAAACATCTATATTTCGACATCGACGGGACCAAAAATTATATCGAAATGCGGAGGTAATCAGATTTCAGAAAGTAATGTCTATTGAAGAAATTTTTGGGTCAAAAATTTTTAGTGGGAATTTCGAGGTTTTGGGACAAGAGAGGTGTGTGATTACAGAAACTTGACTGTAAAAGGTTTGTGATTTGAGGTCCTATGCGTGCATAAGGTTTGTACATAAGGTTTCTCTCGCTCAAAGCAACTGTGGCCGGGAAGCATATTGCATCTGTGGCATCCATATTGCTGAACTTCTAAATTTATTTTAAGACATTTTAAAAATCATATTCTTTTTAGTGAAACCGTTTATAATCGTGCTACAACTCTAACCTTAAACTCTTGATTTAGGAAACGCAACAATTTTAACACCAGAGCATGGTCCCGGTCCCGTCTAAAAACCAAAACCGTTTTCTTTCCTACAAAGTTTGATGTTATGCAACGGATCGTAGGATTAGATGATATACGCGCAGATAAACAAGCAAAAGCGTGAACATTGGCGCTAAACAAATTTTCTGTCGTTTATCTAAAAAATTTACATACGAATAACTTGCTTCACGTGCATTTTACCTATAAAACAAGTAAAATTTTACTTCTTCACTCTCATATGTTAAGAATTGAGAATGAATATTCTCCTGATAATTTTAAGACCTATATGCAAACAAATATTTGTGAAAATGCGGGTGAAAGCGTTAAAAATACGTGAGCTATGGTTTGCTTTTGAAGCCGAGTAAATACTTTTAAATTTGATCAAAACTTGATAAAAGAGGTATGCTTTGGTTTCGGGCTTCGCCTGGCCACGGGTTGCGACAGCACTTTAAAAATGCGCTCGGCTTTTAATTCGCATTTTTTGTTTTTATGCGTTCAAAGATTAAACGTTTGTTCCGCTTTTAATGAAAACGATGCCATTTTAGATGCGACGTCGCAACAAGATTCGATAGCTTGCTTTGCTGAAAATGCGTTTGAAAAAATGTTGAAAGTCTGCCAACTTTTTGAGCAATACATTCAAATTGATGCATTGAGTCGAATATTACTCAATTCAAGTGTTCACAGCGATAATACAGTGTCGAAGCGAGATGAGAGGTTTGCGAAATGAATCAGCTTTTAAATAAACAAGTGCTGGATTCATCGCGAAACTTCGAGAAGTGAACAGTCGTTCACTAAATCAGCGTTGAAACGTGATGAACATTTGCTCGTCTCGAAGCGCTTTCGAATGCTACGCGTTTCCTATTCGAGGTTTGTTTGTAGCAATGTTTGGCTGCGATTCAATCATCGCTTTTCGTACGCTTCGATTGCAGTTGCAGTCAAGCAGTCGACGCAACGTGTAAAACGCAAGTGTACTTCGTTTTACTCGACGATTACACCCTTCGCACTCAAAGTGCGTTTTACTCTTTAGTTAACTATTAGATGTAAAATTTGGTTTCTTCGACAGAACGATGAGCGACAAAAGCAACCGAAAACGCGGAAAGAAGCGTGGACAGCCGTATTGTCGCCAACACTACGAGCGATCGGATAGCTCGATGAGAGCTGCGAGTGACCAGCTTGCATCGAGCGATTCGTCCATCTTTAGCCGGCCCTCAACGAGTGGTGCTCAAATGGATAGAAGTGGACATTCCCACCAACGCATACATAGTGAACGTGATCGCGGCATATCGGGTGATGGAGCTCAGAGAACGCAACGTTTATTGTTAGGAGCGGAAGAAGGTATGCGGCACTTGAGAATAAGCGATTCTCAAACGCGAGCTATGCGTCGTGAAGCAACAAGTGAACAAAGAGCAGACAATCGCGGCCATGTATGTAGCTCAGATGCTAGAACACAGGAACCGAGCACTTCCTTTGCATCCTTTAAAGTCGAAGAGTAAGCATTCGTAGTCTATATTTCATTTGTTGATCATAAATCACATTATTAGGCCTAATCTCACATCGCAGTTGGGGATTGAGGGAGCAGTCGCGGAACTTGCTATCACTCAAACGAATCGAAGTGTTAAAGGAAGTTTGAAAACAAATGAGGAATTGAAAAGCACAAACAAGCCACAGAAAATTAAAGTGAAAACTGTTGCTGACGAGTATTCAAAAGCCACTGAACAGCAAGAACCAGTTGCGTCTTCATCGAAATGGAGCGATTCCAAACTTTTGGAGAGTGCGGAATCGAAAAAGTCTGAATTGAAAGAGTTGCCAATAGAATCAACACATTCACCTAACATCAAATTTGCTGCTAAACAAAGTCCCGGAACTTTGGGAAGACCCATCTTGTTGCTAACTAATTACTTTAACATGTTTGTTGAACATGGATCTTTTTATCAATATGATATTGTCATTGAACCTCAGGCATCTGCAACATCTGATGCTTTTCCAGTTGGTGAAAGTGGTCAGAAAAAAGAGCGAAAGTTATCAAAGACTTGGTGTCGAGAGGTTATTGATGCAATGATTTCTTCGCAAGAAGATATGCTTTTCAAAGATATAAAGCACGTCTTTGACTATGGCAAAAAAATAATCACTCACCTACCATTGAATTTGAGCGAGGCGCGTCGTATTGACGTTGTTTTGAGAAGAAATTTTAAAGAGTTTAAATTCGTTGTAGAAGTAAAGCCATGTAAAAATTGTGCCCTTCGCATTGATGCATTCACTGAAGAGGTTTTGCAAGCGCTTAATGTTATATTGAAGTTTGGAATTTTATCCAATAGAATTCCAATTAGAGGAGCGTTACTTCGTTACAACAAAACTGATATTTCTCAAAACAAGCAGCTGGCTCTTGG
>NCKU01002721.1:0-17851 GCA_003675995.1 Dinothrombium tinctorium | reverse complement strand
TACTAATAGTTCGGGAGCATAATTGATCATATTCGATTTATTCGATTTCGAAACCCTATTGATTACTTTGTGTAATCTATCAAAATTTAATGATTACTAGAGTTAGTATAAATGCATAATTGCATAAAAAATTATTTTTTGTCATGAAAGGCGGATTTTTGTCAAAAAATGCAAAATCAACAATTATGCTTTTTTTATAAACATAAATTAAAAAATTTCATTAGACGATCTAGTAAATTTTTGTCGCAAATTCGGCAGTGTATTCTATTTGTAAAGTTTATGGATTCTTGAAACATCTTTTTTATGATTAAAATAAAAATTAAAATTATATTATTTAGTTGTTTGTGTCGCCTTTTAAAGATAAAATTTTTGAAATAAAAATTACCAGCACATTTATTTTTGTGTGAAGTAATTAAACTTCATATTTTTTATTCAGATGAAGTGAAGCGTAAATAGAATTTAAAAATTACAATCAATAAGAATAAAAGTTAAAATTGTGTAACTGAATTGATAAAAGTCAATGTTTTTCGGATAAATTGCTAATTATCTAAAAATAAAAACTACAAAAAATTACTCTTCGCTATTTCAAAATTCTTACTGGAAAAGCTATGCCATATTTTAAAAACATTTTCATGATTTTAATGCTTAAGTTTGCAGCTTTTATCGCTTGTGAAATTGAATATTTTTTTGTTTTTCAACTTATTTAACGTATAGGTGACAAACATTTGTATTGGTGGAAATCAGTTTTTTTCATGCATATTTTATTGCATAAAATTTGATATTTTTCCTGCATAAATGCATACCTAAATTTAATTTTTAATTGCATAAAAGTTTTAAGTCTATTAATTAACTAAAAAGTTTGAATATGTTTTAACAACAATCGAATACAACTATTTCAAAATACAAATTTCAAATTTGAATTGCAAAAATTGTTTATGTTACGCTTGATTGCGTTATTTTATGTAAAATCTTTCTCACGCTTGAAATACAATTTATAACGCGTTTTCTTGGACCTTAAAAGTTGCACTTTTTAAGTCTAACGACAGAATTGTTTACATTGGAAAACAAACATCTTTTTTCTATATTTTTGCCTAATTTATTTTTTTTTATAAAAATTGAGTTTTTTTAATGGTTAAATAATGCGCTTTAGTTAATGAATGTAGATTGGTGGTCTCGAGCCAATGATGCTCTAATTGGTTTTCTTTACTTTTTCAATCTGTTACGCCTCTTTGCATATGCCTGCTTTCAATATTGAGATTGAAAATGGAGCGCGATGCAGAAAACACCTATCGAGACAAATAATATGAAGTACTTAATATGTAACAGAATCGCTTTGAAACAAGTCTAGTGATGATTTTTTGGCAAGCGAAAACAATGTTTATCGCCATCCGCTTTAAACACTCGAATTTTTGTCTCATTTTCTATTAAAATTTTTTCAATCAATTCACAAAAATTGAAACGAGTGCAGTTCAGCATGTCTGTGTAAATGAATTGCGCAAAAATTGCAAATAACTTTTTTCTTTAAAGCATTTGAATTGCTTCCTCTCTTTTAAAACACATGTTTTGAATTTCAACGCAATATTTTTGCTTTAATAGAGTTCAATCATTTCATATTATCTCCAATTTTTGTTTAATTTAAAAGCGAGATTTTTATCTATTTGAATAACAGCACCGTTCGATTCTATTCGTTCACTCAATCGTCTGCTCACTCAATGTTCGAAAATTATTTGAAATATGGCAAAAAAGAATCGAAAGAAGCGTTCAAAAAGCAAAAAATTTAATCACAACCAAAGCATTTTGCTTTTGCTATTAGTTCTGATTGCTGGCATTTCATTGACTGCATCTCTTTCCTACGTTTTGTATTCGATCGTACCATCGCAGGCTTCAATTCAATACGCTTACATCACGTCTAATAACGATTCTTTGCTTCCTGCTTTTAATCTTTCGAAACTCAAAACTTGGAAACCAAAAGGTCAGAGAAGTCGAACACGCATTAACATAAATTTATTAGTTTTTCATTGTTTTTTTAGAAGTTCTACCTTTAAACCCTTCTTCGTGGCCGGGCGAAAATGGCATAGCATTGCAAGTGCCAGAAGACAAGCATATGGTCGATCGTCTGTTCAAATTACATTATTTCAATATATTGGCCAGCGACAGAATCGCATTGAATCGATATATCGAGGACAAGCGACATCCAAAGTAATCATATTCTTCGTCGTACAATTATTTTTGACAATTTTTTTAAAGTTGTCTATCCAAAATTTATCCGAAGAAACTTCCAACTGCAAGTGTGGTCATTGTGTTTCATAACGAAGCTTGGTCCACGCTTCTTCGGACTGTTTATAGCGTAATTAACACTTCGCCTAATGAATTGGTTCGAGAGATCATTCTCGTAGATGACAAAAGCTCTAAAGGTAAATCGATTTTCTGTTCATACTCTACTTATTGCTTTTCTTTAGTTTACTTGAAACGACAGTTAGAAGATTACCTCTCAACTTTGAATTTTCCAATTAAAGTTATTAGGCAGGGGCAACGACAAGGGTTGGTCAAAGCTCGCTTACTTGGTGCATCACAAGCTAAAGGCCAAGTATTAGTGTTTATTGATTCACATTGTGAATGTAATGAGGGATGGCTCGAGCCGTTGCTTTCTCGTATTGTCGAAGATAGGAGCCGTGTTGTCGCTCCTACAATAGATGCGATTAGTGATCGCACATTTGAAATTAAGAAATCAGCTCCAAATATTTGGGGAGGTTTTGATTGGATGATAAGTTTTCGTTGGTATTCAATCCCACAGCGAGAGTTAGAGCGTGTCAATTTCGATCCCACATCGCCAATTAGGTTTTTGTCAATTAAAATGTATTCTAATTTTGATAATTTTATTGTAATAGAACTCCAACAATTGCTGGTGGTATATTTGCCATTGATAAAGAATTATTTTATAAAATGGGAGAGTACGATCCGAATATGAAAACTTGGGGATCAGAAAATCTTGAGCTCAGCTTTAGGGTAAAACTTCGATAATGAATTCTAAATATACTAACGCTATCTACGACAATTAGATGTGGTTATGTGGTGCTTCTCTTGAAATTATTCCTTGTTCCCGTGTGGCGCATRTATTCAGAGTTCAGACACCGTATACTTTCATGGGCGACCGAGATTTTATTGTTCAACATAACACAGCTCGATTAGTTGAAGTTTGGTTAGACGAGTGGACTCAATTTTACTATACGCTTAATCCGAGAGCGAAGCTAATGATTAAAGGAGAAAATCTAACAGAAAGACATGAATTGCGAAAGAAGCTCAATTGCAAAACGTTTAAGTGGTATTTAGATAATATTTATCTAGAAAGTAGCTTGCCAAAAACGTACAAGTCCTTGGGACAAATTGAGAATAGAGGTGTTCGTCTGTGTTTGGATGGCATGGGAGAAAAGGGTTCGATTGTTTCTACAGCTGAAAATAATTTGAAAAAATGTTACGCTGCTTTGGAATCGCATCTGCTTTTTTTTCATCAAACTTTTATGTTCACAAATGATAATCGATTAGTTCATGGCGACTTTTGTTTGACTACGGATGAAACGAACAAAGTCTATTTAAGAGGTTGTTCTGATAACGAGATTAAACAAATTTGGGATTTTTCAGAGAGTAATGGCCATTTAATAAATCGTCATTTTGGACTTTGTTTGGATAGAAACAATGATTGCACAGTGATTGCAGCTTGTGATAATTTAAGCTTATCTCAATTCTGGATTTTTCACAATAATTTCCGATGGCAGTCACCATTTAATTCGGTTTAAATTTTTAAAATTTCATTGTTTTATTTAGACTTTAATCTTATTGCTTGTGATCGTTTTAATTTATTAAAAATTTTTATCTCAAATTCTTGAAAATTTCTCTAACATAGGGAAAAACTCAATTAAAGGAAAATTTTGAAGATTTTTGTAAACACTCTTGTTTCGAAAATCAAACTTCAAATAAGGTAAGTGAATTCTTAAATTAAGAGGCACATTTTTTACTGTGAAAATTTTTAAGTAAAAATTTTATTGAGCAAAATGTTAAAAATTTATTTTTATAGTTTTTTTTCGTTCTTTAAATATCAAATTCAGAGAAATCTTCAGACAAGACAGTTTTTGAACAATAAGACCTAAAATCATCACAGGCTGAGATCACTAAATAATGACAATTTGTGCTCTAGTAAAGTCGTAAAATTTTTTTAAATTACTTTTGCTGAATTAACTAAAAAAGAAAAATTAATTTGTTTACCCCATTGTCATCTTTACTGGAGAAAGTTCTTATTTTTATAACTTTGTTCGTTACAATCATAACTCTTCATAAATTAATTTATTTTTAAGCTTCTATGTATTTAAATAATTGGATGTAAATTTTAAGTATAAAATTTTTGATCTGAGAAAAGCTAAACAAAAATAACTTTAGCAAGTCGATTAAAACGTGTAATACAAAATGAAGCAAATTATACAACAAATTATAAGAATTACTGCTATGATAATCTCATTTTTTGAATATTTAATATTTGGAATAATAAGATTAAGTATTGAAGCAAAGAGAAAATTAACAATTCACTTCCCACTCATATCATCATATTCGGATCTATAAATAAAAAAACTTCACAATCAGATCGTTTCTTCTCTCTTGCTCTTATTTTGAAATAAACATTTTTCAACTAAATTCATCATTCGTCTTTTCCAGTCTAATGTGATCAATAGTTTCTCTGTAAAAAAAACTATTGTGCAGCAGCGAAAAAAAGTTAATCAATCACACGACTTCATCGCCATTTCAGCACTCATTCGACGCACTATTCAATAGAATTTTTCATATTCAAAATGACTGAGATGGATTATTCAATAGTCTTCCTCCTACGCTGAAAAATTGCCTCTGATCACAGCACAACTAAAGAAGTACTTCAAAAGACTCATTTCCTCTTCTTTATTTTCATTTAAATTTGCCTGCTTTACTCAAATTAAATCTCTCTAATCTGGCTTTACCATCGTTAAAAAGTGTTTTGTCTCGTCCAATTTTTCGTTAATAAGGCATATCTTTTACTGAGCGCAAGTTATTTTTAACTTTCAAGATAAAATCAATAATCAGATTAGCATGAAATATAAATGAGCAAAAATTCTACTTTTTCTCAGAATTTTTTTCTTCTCTCTTGTTTTCTTTTATAATCCCATTAATTAGAGTAGAATTTCAGTTTCCTCATCATATTTCATTGCGTAAAATAAATTAAATGATTTGATTATTTATGATTAATTATTCAAAAATATTTTCAATTATTTCTTCGCTCTTTATAATTCTGCTTTACTTATATTCATAGCTTCCGAAATGCTGTAATTTCTCTGATTGTTTTTTTAAATGTTTTTTATATTTAAAATGTCAAATATGATATAAAAGTTTTGAAACTTTTACATCTGAATTCTCATTGCCATATATTCGAATCTTATTGCTCTGTTTCGCGTTTGAAAAATGATGCTCATGATAAGTCGTGTATCCTTATAAAGCAATTTATTTTCATATTCGAAAACTTCTTTGTGCATTTGCTTACTAATGATCTTTTAAAATTTGATTATTTCGCATCATCTTAGCGGCAACGTCTTTTCATGTCTGGTCGTTTTCACTCTTTTTACTTTATCGAACTTCTTTTCGCATTTTATTTGGGCGATTAAATTAAATTTTATTCAAATTGGAAAGTTTCAAACTAATTTAGAGATTGAATTCGCACTAATTTGAAAACAATTTGCTTTTTATTGCTTTGTTGAATCAATTCGCCATTTTGAAGAGGCGAACATTTTTTATTTCGAAGGCAATGTACAATCCATTAATAACGTTTTCGGCTTGTTTAAGCTATGTTTTTAAGTTAAAGTGAAATTTAAATAAATTTAGAGCAAGTAGGACATGGAAGAAACATTTATAAAACTTTTTATTGTAATTTCCAATATGAAAAATTGAACGAAACATTTTTGCTATCAATTCATAAAATCTTCCTACTTTGATCGTTTTCGCTCGCATTGTAATTCGTTATCGTAATTTAAAAAATTTCATTTTAAATTTCTAAACGAACATATTTTGCTTTTAATTAACTTAAATATAATTAATTTTAACGTTGAATTTTGAAAGCTAACGATAAGATATAAGACTGAGTTCATTTTTCATTGACTTTTAATTGCTTTTAAAAATTTCTTTTTCAACATTAAGCAGCGAATTTTTAGTAAATAAATTCCATTATAGATAAAATTTTTATTAACATGGATTTGAAACTGTTTTGATAAAGTAATTGGCTTTCAATTTGTTTTTTGGAACAATCCAATTATTTTCAAGCTTCCACTTTTGACTCTCTATTTGCTTTATAAAACTCGTCAATTCGATAAATTTGTTGATATTTTCAACAACGATAAAAAAGAACTTAAGCAAATTGTAAGCTTTCAAACTTTGTGCTTATTAAAATGCATTTTATCTTGTGTATAATAAGTAAAAATAATTTCATTATCATAGCAAAGCTTTACTTCAAATAAAAACTTTCCTAGCGAGCCGCACTCTTTTTACATTTTGAATTTTAGCCTAAACAAAATTCATTTTTGCTACTGTTAAAAAAGATTTATAGGCAAGCCTTCATTCTCAAAGCGATTCATTAATTAAACTTCCATTGCATGTAACATTTTTGTCATAACTCTGCAGCTTTTACTGTAGAGTGAATGCGTTAGCTCTAAAACTATATACAAAGTAACATAGACTAATGGATATTTGCAATATTATTAATTATATGAAAAATAATTTATTACGAGTAAAATAACTCCATTAAAAAGTAGAAATGCTTGAATTCCGCAAAGATAATTTTCAAATGCAGTTTAAAGAGTGAATGAGTTTTTCTTTTTTTACTGAATTTTAGCGAACATTTTAAGCCTCAACTTTTATCATTTATTCAATCGCTCCGTTTAACACCCTTACTTCGTTGAATAATTGATTAAAATTTTACTTTAATTTCTCATTTTTTGTTTGATAAAATTAACTTTAAGCTTAAAAGCGTTTTGCAATCATTAAAAATTAAGCTGAGCTTTCAACTTTATTTGAAAATTAATTTTAGCAGTTAACAAAATTTAGTGATAAATAAAATTATTATGGGATGGAGCTTGAATTTTTTATACTCAATGTTCATCGTGAAGCATATTGTGTCGTTAGAGTTGAGCTGTTTACTTTTATGCCTATTTCACAGAATTTTATTTGAAGTAATAACATTTACTTATATCGTTTATGCATTTTTTATGAAATGCTGAAATACGCTTTCATCAAAAAGATATTCACTAGCAGAAAAGTAAAGTTATATAGTGAGTCAGAGAAAATGTGAAAACTTTAAATGATCATTAGTCTCTAACTTGTGAAATTAAATTAAAATTATTATCATATTTTTTTCGCTTTAAATGAAACGCGTTAGATGAATTACGTGTAAAATATTTTATAGATTTTTGTTATTTAGAGTAATTTTGTTAATACTTAGAAACAAAAACAAATTAGACTTGTTCTAATTTGAAAGCAGAACAATAGCAGAATCAATGGTTATTAGCCGAAAATTAATGGCTTGAAGTGAAAACTTTACACAGCTTCGTAAGCTTAAACACTGAGCATATCGATCGGAGCGAAAAAGTATCGATCGCTGTGGCCAAAAAACAGGTCACCTCTCACTTTCTTTGCTCAACCTTTGTTTTTAATTAAAAATGTTTAGTTTTCACTTAGTTTTCTTTACGCCAAAAAAAGAATATTTTACGGCGCGTGTGTTTTTTTCTTCACTGATTATAGCCTTTAAAATCGTTGTAAGCAAATAGTTGATTACAGGTTGCAGAAGTAAAAGATTACAAAGCCATTTTATGTGGTGGCGTTGAAATTGCAACATAAACGTACACAAAAGTTCCATTAAACATTTTTTATGTGCAATAAAGAAGCAATAAAAAGATAAAATGACTGTTTTGAATGAAATTTAGGACATGCAGTTGCGTTCGCTGAGTTGCTCGACATACGCATTTCGCTTAAAATAAAATTTAATTTAATTTAATTAAACAAGAAACTCGACGTTAGTAGAAATGCTTCCACAACAAAATTAATTGCTTTTTGTAGGTTGAAGCCGTAACTTTGAATCATTAGAGTTTTCTTCAATCGCTTTCATTAAGTAATGAGTTACTTTCAAATAGGATTCTGAAACACGGGAAATTCATTTCGAGCGAATAATCAACTCATTTCATTTCGTTTTTTAAAAATCCAAAAAGGTTTTCAAAGCAATTACTCTTTACCTATACTCGTCTGATATTAACTTCGACTAGTGATAAATCTAACAGGCGCAGAAGGAATGAAAACTGAATTATTTGCTCATTTTTTTCTTTTCTGGTTGCCTAAAACTGAATGATGAATGTGAGCCTAAAACATAAATACTCGCATCTGTTGATGAAAGCGAGAAAATTGAGTTACAAAACGGTTCCATTTCGGGAAGTAATAAATTGACGGTGTAGATGATGTTCGAGACAAGCTGGAACGCGATGCGAAAGTACACCATTGGGATTATCGAGTAAATTTTTCTATCTTCGTTGGCATTTATACACTACTACACATTCAATTTTATTTTTATTTAATTATTTATTTTCGTTTTTTGCTCTCTTTCGACGAATTTCGCTGAGCCGAGCAAGAATATAAATTTCACTTCACTGATTACAGTTGACAAAAGTATTCGCTTACTTGTCTAAATAAGAGACAGACGATTTTCTTTACTGATGATTGCATAACTCGAAGTTATCAATCTTACTTTGTCGACGTGTTTGCGATGCTACCACTTTAATTATATCGAATCAAAAGTAAAAAAAGGCTCGAGATCGGCAAGATAATCAAACAGAAGCGTAACTGTAATAACGATCGTTTTTATTAATTGCTTAACAATTGTTGTAATTGGTTACAGCAGCAAACGATCACTTGTATGAGTTTTGTTTGTTTGTAGCCCTCTTATGTGATATCATTTCGTTTTCGACTGTACATTTTTTGTTTTGTTTCTACAAAAAAGAGAAATTTTTTTAAAACGCTTACAAATAACTTTTACAACGCATTTGGATTTTTAATATTCGTTTGGTTTTATTTTTATTTTTTATAATTTTTTTTTAATTTTGTAATTTAATTTTGTATTTGAGTGATCATTAACAGGTGTTAGATATATATGTGCTGCGTTGGTGAAAAAACAGCGATGATTTTAAAAAATAAATTAAATAAAAGCGAAAAGGAATTATGTGAACATTCACTCGTAGACCAACAATTAATTATTACACAATCGTGTTTCATAATTCATAAAAACTAGAGATTTTTTTTCAGAAATATTTCGCTATTTTTTTAAATTAGGCGAAAATATTTCTAACGTTAAGTATCATTGGCCACAGTTTTTTTTTTCTCGAAATTTTAAATTAACAGTTTACATTAAAGCTACATTTTTCATCGAATGAGCAAGGTATGTGAGATGAGCTCGTAATCATCGTTTTACTTTCAAGCTAAACTTCTGCTTAAACGTTTGTCACAGGTGTTTCAGAGAGCTTATTTAAGTCTATAAACTAGTCTAACAAAAAAGCCTTAAAATTTACACCTTGCTCACTCTGAATTTTGTACATAAATTTTTTTTAAATAAATAAATTAATCAAATCAAGCTACGTAAGCTATATAACACTCACAATTCTCGATGGCGGACAAAAGTCAAATGAACAAGCAAGCCGAACAAATGCTTTTGAAAGAAGCAATTTGCGTATAGCTTTATTTATTTATTTATTAAGTCTTTAAATTTGTTTTCAATAATGTTTTCGAGAAGCAATGAATTTTTAAAGAAGCGACTGAATCAAACGAAAAGCGATCGATCGAACTCCACCTTTGTTTGAAAATAAATTATGCAAACAAGGCTTAAGCTGAAAACTGCATTCGCAACAGTACATAAATACATACGCGCATTTATTCGGCTTACTTTTAAGGTGAAAAGTAATACAATCCTCTTTGTTGCAAAGTCGATGCTAAGAAAGCAGAAAAGGTTTTCGCTTCTCTTGTTAAAAGTCAAGGATTAGCAGCATTCGATGCCAATTCGAACGCTTTAACGCAAGAAATCAAAATGTTCTCGATACGCAGTAGTCACATTTGTTCTTTATTGATTGCGAAAACAAAATTTCAAAAGAGACAAACGAAGATAAGTAGATGAGAGATTATTTTTGTTAACCCATTTTTTTTTCCTAAACTCAATCCCATCATAATCGAAACAAATCAATAACGAGGAGAAATATAAAAAAAGTCTAAAACCGTTTCGCCTCTTTCTTAACACCGACTTTAATGACAAATCAATAAATAACAGAATGTATTTTCACAATGATTGCACTGAGAAAAAAAGATGCGAACAAAAATTTCTGTTTTCTTATTTGTGAAGACTTCGATTAGTCTTCTTCTCTTGTTTGGAATGATTGCGAGTATGGAGTTCACGGATTAATATTTGTTCCGTGAAAGAGAAAGTTTGTATTTGTTTTAACTCTACTACTTTTTGTAACTAATATAAAAGCTGAAACTTTTTCTGATCAAATCAGTTGCTTAAATCAATCAATTCGTATCAGTAAAATTGGTTGTTAAAAAAAAAGCTGAGAGAGAGAGAGAGACTAAAGCGAACGTACAAAATTCTGCGAGAGAGAAAGGGAAAGAAGGAAGAGAAATACGAAAGATAGGAGCGGAGAAGAGAAGAGGAAAGATAGAGAGAGTGAAGTCAATGTTGAAAAGTAGGGAGACGATGAATGAATTCAACGGTTGCTAAGGAGACACCATCACTGAGAAAAATTTTTTCGCTGCAAAGTGTACGGTATCAACGGTATGGCTAAATATTTTTCATCTACGCTTTATCTCTGTTTTCGAATAACAATTTAATTTGGCATTGCTTCATGATTATCACCAACTGAGTTGATCTAATTTGTCTCCTGGGCATCTTTAGTCTCTTTTTTTTCAATTTTTGTTTTCTTCTCGAAACACGAAAAATAGACGACTTCTTTTAAACTAATTCAGATCATTTTAAAACCAACAATAAAACCGAAAAAAAAGGTTTTCACTAAATTTTTTGGCATTCGACTTTCTTCGAACTTTTCGTTACACTGTTCACTTACAACTTCTTGAAATCGATGTATACTTTACACTGGATTCATAGTAGTATGAAGAAGAAGATGGCAAAGCGACGAAACAAAAACAGATGAGACAATCAAATGAGATTAACATGTTTAATTACTTAACGACCAAATAGAGAGTGAGTACTGTTCGGGAGAGAAAGGGAGAGAGAAAAAATCGTATTATTGCGGTTGGCGTTGCAAATTAAGCGTTTCATTAATTCACGCATAACATTAATTTCCTCGCTTGATTCGATCGAAATGAGCTGGTATCTTAAAAATAAATAAAAATAAAGCAAAGATTGAGTTCTCAAACTGAAGTCAAACTTTATAGGGTCACAAATGTTTACAGTTTGCTGACTTTCGAACATGAGAATTGAATCAAGCGAAGAAAGAGGAAAATGCTGTAGCAAGTTTAGCGAACAGAAAAGCGTTTGTAGTGTGAGTCGAGGAATAAAAATCGATAAAACGTACTTTGGTGTAAATAGATGTGTTTCGTCGTCGTCTCATTTGAAGTGAATGAAATTTTTGACCAATACACAACGATGAAAAGTTTAGCGATGTAAATTCTGACGTCTAAGTATGAGCACTAAATTTCATTTTTTTTTCTCTTTTTTTCACTTTGAGAATTTATAACTAATTTCATTCGAATTTGAAAGTTATGATTGAAATTCGAAGTTTGTTTTGGCATCTGTTCGTCGAGTATTTCAAATAGTAGAAATTGCGAATAAATGAAAGAAGAGAGAGAGAGAGAGAGAGAGACAGACTTAAGAGTAGAGCGAGAGCGAAGCGATGTCGATGAATTTGGTTTCTGATTCGTAATTGAAGAGGTATGACGACAAACCAATTTGATAGTAAAATCCCGAATGTCCGAATTCTCATGATACTGTACATAATTATTTCATTTTCATCGTGTTGAGTAGAAAGAAAAGAAAAAAGTTCTACTTATTCGCTCTTTCCGAGCAAAAGTGTCCCTAAGCGCACATTTTTAGTTAAACAGTTGTAAATTGTCCATTCACGTATTGACAGCCTTTCAGCTCAGTGAATATTTCGGTGAAAAAGTTTGGTTCACTGTTGATACGAAGCATTTTACCACTAAGCAGGTTAATAATGAGCAAACACCGATCCCAAAATTTGTCCTTGTTCTCGGTTTCGACCAAAAACGGTTTCAACGGATAAGAAATCTCGTTGCCCATATAGGAGTAAGATAAGTACAAGCAAGTGAGCACAACCGCTTGCAATTCTTTCTCCGTTTCGATGTCGTCGTGTACGATTTCACGCAGTAGCATGTAGAGAAACACAATGTTCGCTGGATTTATGAACGCGATGTCCTATTTAGAAGGAATAGTTTATGAGCAAACGGCCTTAATTATTCAAACGCATCAACCTTTTCCTATATTTTACGAATGAGAATGATTAAAAAAATGCGGTAAATTGAATCAATGGTGTGTGTAAAAATCTAATTTTTACACAGTGCACACAGACACACACACACACGATACACAACATACAAAAGCAGCCAAACAAAATCAAGCGTAGCTTTTGTGTAAAACTAATTATTTGATTAAACGATTGAGTGAACTAAATGAATAAAGGCAAAAGCAAGAATAGTTTGCTAGTCTGTGTATTTTTATTTTTATTTTTGATTCAGCTTACCTGCCACCCTTGTAGCAATAGAGATCGATCCACAGCTCGAAGCCACATGACAGCATCGCCAGCTTGAAAATTTTTTAATTTTCGACATCTTTTTACAAGAAATTCTCCGACGCAACGTAATAATTCCGAGGTGGATGCCTAATTTTTGTGATCAATTTTTAGTTTTCCTACGTATATTCCACTAACAATCTCTAGCGTTTATTTGATCGCTTTGCTTTCACTCTTGTTTCACATCCTATCGATCGATATCGAAAACGGAGTTCTTTTTGCTCTTACTTCTCTAAGCATTATGCACTACACACACATATTCAAATGTAATTTGTTGTTTTAAGAGCGAGTGAACACAAAAGCGGCTTAAAATCATTTTAAGTGAAAAGTTTCAAACTTTTTACTGTGTTTACTTATTTTGATAACTTGTCAGTGGCTAAAAAATTTTACTTTCAACACGCATAAGATTCAATGTCGAAAAGCGGCGAAAACAACGTGATACACGTTTGATTCAAATTGATCGTGCGACGTATTCGTTTATAAGCGTGATACATTTGTTTCATTGACAACTGTCAACTGTTTCCACGACTTTGATCTTATATTACACGTAATATGTACGTGTATCGCTCATTTTCAGCTTCTCATAACTCTGAGCAATCATTGAGAATAAATGATGCATAGAGAAGAGAGAGCGAGGGAATGATGCATAGAACGCAAAGCTTCGCAGCATCCCTCCGCACATTTCATCTTTTCTTTTTCAAAAAAGCATTTCGCCCCTTTTTCAACGGAAAGTGAATCTAACGCTTACTCTACGTTTCGATATTCTGAATTTTTTATTTTACGCTTGATTAACTTATTCTTTTGAAGCGAAATGTTTTGCGAAGGCTTTGCTTTATGTGAAAAAAAAGATCAGCTCTTCTTCTTCTTTACATCGCTTCTATGCTTTTTCATTAAATACACTCTAATAAGCAGATTATGTTTAAAAATATAATAAATTTTCAATCTTTTTCGATTTATTTTCGCTCACAATGGATGAAACTTGTTAAAATTGATTCGCTATTATTCTCTCGTAATCAAAACAAAATAATGTAAAAGCGAAAAGTGAGACGAGGAGAATAAAAGTGTGAAACTAAATCAGTGTATGCTATTTATGAGTAGCAGATGGCGAAAAAAAGCGAAGCTAATTTCTAGCATAATGCTTTCTCCGGTGAATATGTTTATAAAGTTTTACCGTCGAAGGAGCACAAAAAGCTAACTTTTTATTCTCGTTTGTATTTCTCTTGTTGATTAAAGATAAAAATAAAATTGATTTTTATCTTTTTTTTCACAAAAAGTTTTCGGCGGAATGATGAGATTAAAAAAAGTTTTGAGATTGTGTGAGATAATCGTGTCGAAATATAAAATTCGTTTATTTGGCGTAGCTTATGTTCAGACAACATTCATTTCGTCGTGTAAATTACCAATTTGAATATTTAATACTTCGCTTAGAAGTAAATTTTTTTTTCATAATTTCAAGTGCTCATGTAACCTGGTGGGAATCTAAAGCAATATCGTCACTAGGATACAAATGATTTTTGAAATGTTAGTAACCGCAATTTATTTTGCGAAACAAGGGTGAAATTTTTTTTGCGAACAAAAACGCAAAAGAGACGATCAATTAAGCGCAATGCTCTCGTTTTTTTTCTTTACCTGAATCACCGTTTTCTTTTGATTACTTTGCGGACTCTGGGTGGTGGTCGGCTTCACGGTGGCTGCGTTCGTTAGCGAGATACCGTTTTTGAGGCCAGTGAGTAAACTTGAACTATTTGTTGGCGGGAAAGCGTTACACGACGGTCTAATTGTGTTCTTTGACAAGAGTATTGCTGGCTTCGGAGGCAACGGTGGAGCGACGGGTTTCGAAATTGTTATTATAGGCTGGATACGAGAGTCGAAATTTTTCTTTTGAGAGCTGTTTTGTTGTTGCTGCTGTTGTTGTTGCTGGCTTTGAGCTTGTTGGTTCTCATCTTGTTGATGCTGCAGTTGCTGCTGCGAGCTGACTGCATTAGCAATGTCTTTACTTAAATTTTTCACCACCTCGATATTATTCGTGGTAACACCTGACTTGAGATTATAACAAGAGAGCGACTTTTGAATGTTCTTATTATTGTCAACCAAATTGTTGATGTTCTCAAGCGGAGGCCGAATTGGCTTCTCTTTCTCTTGATTTTTACTCTTCTTGCGATTCGAAACACTAAAATGTTTGCCTAAATTCAACGCGCTAATGAAAATCGAATGCTTTTTAAAACCGTGGTGGCTAGCGACATTATTGTGGCCGTTTAGCAGATTGTGCTTTTCATTGCTAATTGTAGAATTTTTCTCTTTGTTTTTCACATTGTTCAAATGCTCGGCGAATGTGTTCAGCGTGAAGCCATTCGCCGTTTGATGATTGTTCGCTGGGGTCGTCGTCTCCGTGTACACAACCATTTTTCTGTCTCTCGGCGAAATGCTCAATACTGTGCCCATTTTTTTCAAATTGAATACGATTCGTAGTCGACTTTTGATCTTTTTGTACACCATAAATCGCGATACTTGTTTAGAGCCAAGCGAAGAGAAATAATCATACTCGATAATGTATTATCATAATCGTCGTACAATCTTCTCTCTCTCTCTTTCTCTCGCAATCGATTGACTCGTTAGAGTTTGGTTAAGTTCTAGATTATTACGGTGCGAAAATTCGCTGACAAATATTTTGCAGTGGTTAGCTTCTTTTTGTTTTCAGACGACAATGAAGACAAATCGAAATTAAAATCGATTCCAATTCTGTCGACTGTTTCTTGCGCTCTTTTCTATACGATCTTTGGTTGAGTTGCTCGAAGTGGCTGAAGTATCGTTGGGTGAGAAACCAATTTTCTTATTTGAAATCTTCAAACGTTGCGTGAAGATTCACAAGAATTTCTCGAAACGAAGGACGAAGGGAGAAGAAACGCACACAAACACGAATTTAAAGTAAAAAACTTGAGTGATAACAAATTATAAAACTATTTTGAATTGGAGCTTAATCAAACGCGTATTTCGAAGTAATCGTCGTGTGACATTCAGCGATTCTCGCACAAAATCAACTTCTTTGACTTTCACCAGTAATGTCCGTCGCTCAATAAAAAACGTAGATAATCTAGAACCAAAACCGATCGAAAGTCTCCTCCTCTACGTTACTCAGCCTCGACGACGTCGAACTGAGATCGGTCGAAATTGGTGCGCGAGTGAGCAGGGATCGTGCCCAGGCGCTTTACAGCATCACATTTTTATCCATTATATTCCTCAGCATTCGAAATGCGTATTGCAAAGGAGAAAAGAATGAAAGAGGAGAAAGAGAGAAGAGAGCAAGAGAGAGAGAAAAAATCAATCGATGCGATCGTCATAACAACAGTTAGTGTTATTCAGAGAGCTTTACAAACTTCGCGGCATTCCTTTTGAGTCCAATATTTTTCACATTCGCAAACACAAATTGATGCTTTCTCTCACTTATTTGTTCATGTTCTTCAATCGACTCGTGTTTGATTTATGGACATTTTTCAATAAATTTTTAATTTTTTTTTTAAATCAAGCAAAATTTGAAATACGAGACAAATAGCTTTTTATAAGAGAAAGAAATGCTTTAAAGTGTATTGAGTTTAAAAGCTTTTAAATTTCTTTTATAAAATTTTCAAAATATGCATTTTGTCTCAGCTTGAAACTGAAAAGATTGAAAAAAAGTTTTAAAAACATTTTAAGCGATTTTCTCAATTTAAAATCTACGAAATGGGAAAATTTTTTGTAATTTTTTGAAACAAAATTAAAATTTAAACTTTTTGAAGAAATGGAAAAAATGTTAAAATCTAAAATGAAAAGTTTAGCAACTTACTTAATTTCTAAGCAAATAAATGAAATTTAACCACAAGCAATGTTCAGAGCGAAAAGAAAACCAGAAAATATGATATTTGTACATCAAATGTAAAATCGGACTGAATAAAAAAAAAATTAAATAACAAACGAGCAGATGTTACATGAAACAAATGTTTTATTCAGACCGCGAATGCTTTCCGCGTTTTTTTCTGGTTACAAGAACTTTGATTATATCATTTGCTTCAATCAAATAATAGTCTGTATTCTGAACTCCATTTGATTGCTGAATATTTCGTATTCTTACTCTAATATTGATTTAGTGATTGAAATTGATAATAAATCACTGAAATCAAACTTTTAATGTTCATCTTGAATCATAAAAGGCAAGCTTATTTTTGGGAAATTTTATTTGTCCAATTCAATGAAATTGTTGTGAAACTTTATGGAATTGATGCAAATTTTTTTTAAAAGTTTTTCACTTATATGAAAACGAAATTTGATGTATTTTTAGTTATTTAAAAATGAATTGCTTGTCGAAATAGAATGAATAAATCGCGTTCCTAAAAATGGATCATAAATCTTTATTTTCTTTAAAATTTCTATTCTTTTTCATTCATTATGAAAAATTCAAAAATCTGTGCAAATATCTTAAAACTTATACACTTAATTATATGAGTGAAATCTTATTCTTCAATTAAAAATTTGCTGCCTAGTGATTGTTTCTGATCAAAAATTAGTTTCTGTTTCAAGTGATTTTTGCGAACTTTGAAATTAAATGGAAAATTAATCTTTTCCTGAAATATTATTGATAATGGTAAGTTGTGTAAATTTAATTATGATTTTGTAATCACAAAAAGTTAAGCACATTGGTCATAAACATTTTCAACGCTTTTCTAGCCTATAGCGGTACGAGTTTGATTTTTCAAATAATAAGAGAGAGCAAATTTTCAATTCCAGTTTTGTTTTTTGAAATAAATTAATTTCCAGCAAAAATGTTGCATTTTCAAGTTAATCCTGCTTTTCATTAAAATTTGATGCTTAAATGCTTTTAGAATCATTAGAATCATTTTGGAGATTAGCATTAATAAGCTTGTGTAGCTACAGATTATAATTTATTCTGAGTATCTAAAGGATTTACGAATGAAATTTTCATCAAAGTTTGAACATTAATATTTTCGTTAATGGTTGGATTCAAA
>NCKU01002720.1:0-17851 GCA_003675995.1 Dinothrombium tinctorium | reverse complement strand
TACTAATAGTTCGGGAGCATAATTGATCATATTCGATTTATTCGATTTCGAAACCCTATTGATTACTTTGTGTAATCTATCAAAATTTAATGATTACTAGAGTTAGTATAAATGCATAATTGCATAAAAAATTATTTTTTGTCATGAAAGGCGGATTTTTGTCAAAAAATGCAAAATCAACAATTATGCTTTTTTTATAAACATAAATTAAAAAATTTCATTAGACGATCTAGTAAATTTTTGTCGCAAATTCGGCAGTGTATTCTATTTGTAAAGTTTATGGATTCTTGAAACATCTTTTTTATGATTAAAATAAAAATTAAAATTATATTATTTAGTTGTTTGTGTCGCCTTTTAAAGATAAAATTTTTGAAATAAAAATTACCAGCACATTTATTTTTGTGTGAAGTAATTAAACTTCATATTTTTTATTCAGATGAAGTGAAGCGTAAATAGAATTTAAAAATTACAATCAATAAGAATAAAAGTTAAAATTGTGTAACTGAATTGATAAAAGTCAATGTTTTTCGGATAAATTGCTAATTATCTAAAAATAAAAACTACAAAAAATTACTCTTCGCTATTTCAAAATTCTTACTGGAAAAGCTATGCCATATTTTAAAAACATTTTCATGATTTTAATGCTTAAGTTTGCAGCTTTTATCGCTTGTGAAATTGAATATTTTTTTGTTTTTCAACTTATTTAACGTATAGGTGACAAACATTTGTATTGGTGGAAATCAGTTTTTTTCATGCATATTTTATTGCATAAAATTTGATATTTTTCCTGCATAAATGCATACCTAAATTTAATTTTTAATTGCATAAAAGTTTTAAGTCTATTAATTAACTAAAAAGTTTGAATATGTTTTAACAACAATCGAATACAACTATTTCAAAATACAAATTTCAAATTTGAATTGCAAAAATTGTTTATGTTACGCTTGATTGCGTTATTTTATGTAAAATCTTTCTCACGCTTGAAATACAATTTATAACGCGTTTTCTTGGACCTTAAAAGTTGCACTTTTTAAGTCTAACGACAGAATTGTTTACATTGGAAAACAAACATCTTTTTTCTATATTTTTGCCTAATTTATTTTTTTTTATAAAAATTGAGTTTTTTTAATGGTTAAATAATGCGCTTTAGTTAATGAATGTAGATTGGTGGTCTCGAGCCAATGATGCTCTAATTGGTTTTCTTTACTTTTTCAATCTGTTACGCCTCTTTGCATATGCCTGCTTTCAATATTGAGATTGAAAATGGAGCGCGATGCAGAAAACACCTATCGAGACAAATAATATGAAGTACTTAATATGTAACAGAATCGCTTTGAAACAAGTCTAGTGATGATTTTTTGGCAAGCGAAAACAATGTTTATCGCCATCCGCTTTAAACACTCGAATTTTTGTCTCATTTTCTATTAAAATTTTTTCAATCAATTCACAAAAATTGAAACGAGTGCAGTTCAGCATGTCTGTGTAAATGAATTGCGCAAAAATTGCAAATAACTTTTTTCTTTAAAGCATTTGAATTGCTTCCTCTCTTTTAAAACACATGTTTTGAATTTCAACGCAATATTTTTGCTTTAATAGAGTTCAATCATTTCATATTATCTCCAATTTTTGTTTAATTTAAAAGCGAGATTTTTATCTATTTGAATAACAGCACCGTTCGATTCTATTCGTTCACTCAATCGTCTGCTCACTCAATGTTCGAAAATTATTTGAAATATGGCAAAAAAGAATCGAAAGAAGCGTTCAAAAAGCAAAAAATTTAATCACAACCAAAGCATTTTGCTTTTGCTATTAGTTCTGATTGCTGGCATTTCATTGACTGCATCTCTTTCCTACGTTTTGTATTCGATCGTACCATCGCAGGCTTCAATTCAATACGCTTACATCACGTCTAATAACGATTCTTTGCTTCCTGCTTTTAATCTTTCGAAACTCAAAACTTGGAAACCAAAAGGTCAGAGAAGTCGAACACGCATTAACATAAATTTATTAGTTTTTCATTGTTTTTTTAGAAGTTCTACCTTTAAACCCTTCTTCGTGGCCGGGCGAAAATGGCATAGCATTGCAAGTGCCAGAAGACAAGCATATGGTCGATCGTCTGTTCAAATTACATTATTTCAATATATTGGCCAGCGACAGAATCGCATTGAATCGATATATCGAGGACAAGCGACATCCAAAGTAATCATATTCTTCGTCGTACAATTATTTTTGACAATTTTTTTAAAGTTGTCTATCCAAAATTTATCCGAAGAAACTTCCAACTGCAAGTGTGGTCATTGTGTTTCATAACGAAGCTTGGTCCACGCTTCTTCGGACTGTTTATAGCGTAATTAACACTTCGCCTAATGAATTGGTTCGAGAGATCATTCTCGTAGATGACAAAAGCTCTAAAGGTAAATCGATTTTCTGTTCATACTCTACTTATTGCTTTTCTTTAGTTTACTTGAAACGACAGTTAGAAGATTACCTCTCAACTTTGAATTTTCCAATTAAAGTTATTAGGCAGGGGCAACGACAAGGGTTGGTCAAAGCTCGCTTACTTGGTGCATCACAAGCTAAAGGCCAAGTATTAGTGTTTATTGATTCACATTGTGAATGTAATGAGGGATGGCTCGAGCCGTTGCTTTCTCGTATTGTCGAAGATAGGAGCCGTGTTGTCGCTCCTACAATAGATGCGATTAGTGATCGCACATTTGAAATTAAGAAATCAGCTCCAAATATTTGGGGAGGTTTTGATTGGATGATAAGTTTTCGTTGGTATTCAATCCCACAGCGAGAGTTAGAGCGTGTCAATTTCGATCCCACATCGCCAATTAGGTTTTTGTCAATTAAAATGTATTCTAATTTTGATAATTTTATTGTAATAGAACTCCAACAATTGCTGGTGGTATATTTGCCATTGATAAAGAATTATTTTACAAAATGGGAGAGTACGACCCGAATATGAAAACTTGGGGATCAGAAAATCTTGAGCTCAGCTTTAGGGTAAAACTTCGATAATGAATTCTAAATTTACTAACGCTATCTACGACAATTAGATGTGGTTATGTGGTGCTTCTCTTGAAATTATTCCTTGTTCCCGTGTGGCGCATRTATTCAGAGTTCAGACACCGTATACTTTCATGGGCGACCGAGATTTTATTGTTCAACATAACACAGCTCGATTAGTTGAAGTTTGGTTAGACGAGTGGACTCAATTTTACTATACGCTTAATCCGAGAGCGAAGCTAATGATTAAAGGAGAAAATCTAACAGAAAGACATGAATTGCGAAAGAAGCTCAATTGCAAAACGTTTAAGTGGTATTTAGATAATATTTATCTAGAAAGTAGCTTGCCAAAAACGTACAAGTCCTTGGGACAAATTGAGAATAGAGGTGTTCGTCTGTGTTTGGATGGCATGGGAGAAAAGGGTTCGATTGTTTCTACAGCTGAAAATAATTTGAAAAAATGTTACGCTGCTTTGGAATCGCATCTGCTTTTTTTTCATCAAACTTTTATGTTCACAAATGATAATCGATTAGTTCATGGCGACTTTTGTTTGACTACGGATGAAACGAACAAAGTCTATTTAAGAGGTTGTTCTGATAACGAGATTAAACAAATTTGGGATTTTTCAGAGAGTAATGGCCATTTAATAAATCGTCATTTTGGACTTTGTTTGGATAGAAACAATGATTGCACAGTGATTGCAGCTTGTGATAATTTAAGCTTATCTCAATTCTGGATTTTTCACAATAATTTCCGATGGCAGTCACCATTTAATTCGGTTTAAATTTTTAAAATTTCATTGTTTTATTTAGACTTTAATCTTATTGCTTGTGATCGTTTTAATTTATTAAAAATTTTTATCTCAAATTCTTGAAAATTTCTCTAACATAGGGAAAAACTCAATTAAAGGAAAATTTTGAAGATTTTTGTAAACACTCTTGTTTCGAAAATCAAACTTCAAATAAGGTAAGTGAATTCTTAAATTAAGAGGCACATTTTTTACTGTGAAAATTTTTAAGTAAAAATTTTATTGAGCAAAATGTTAAAAATTTATTTTTATAGTTTTTTTTCGTTCTTTAAATATCAAATTCAGAGAAATCTTCAGACAAGACAGTTTTTGAACAATAAGACCTAAAATCATCACAGGCTGAGATCACTAAATAATGACAATTTGTGCTCTAGTAAAGTCGTAAAATTTTTTTAAATTACTTTTGCTGAATTAACTAAAAAAGAAAAATTAATTTGTTTACCCCATTGTCATCTTTACTGGAGAAAGTTCTTATTTTTATAACTTTGTTCGTTACAATCATAACTCTTCATAAATTAATTTATTTTTAAGCTTCTATGTATTTAAATAATTGGATGTAAATTTTAAGTATAAAATTTTTGATCTGAGAAAAGCTAAACAAAAATAACTTTAGCAAGTCGATTAAAACGTGTAATACAAAATGAAGCAAATTATACAACAAATTATAAGAATTACTGCTATGATAATCTCATTTTTTGAATATTTAATATTTGGAATAATAAGATTAAGTATTGAAGCAAAGAGAAAATTAACAATTCACTTCCCACTCATATCATCATATTCGGATCTATAAATAAAAAAACTTCACAATCAGATCGTTTCTTCTCTCTTGCTCTTATTTTGAAATAAACATTTTTCAACTAAATTCATCATTCGTCTTTTCCAGTCTAATGTGATCAATAGTTTCTCTGTAAAAAAAACTATTGTGCAGCAGCGAAAAAAAGTTAATCAATCACACGACTTCATCGCCATTTCAGCACTCATTCGACGCACTATTCAATAGAATTTTTCATATTCAAAATGACTGAGATGGATTATTCAATAGTCTTCCTCCTACGCTGAAAAATTGCCTCTGATCACAGCACAACTAAAGAAGTACTTCAAAAGACTCATTTCCTCTTCTTTATTTTCATTTAAATTTGCCTGCTTTACTCAAATTAAATCTCTCTAATCTGGCTTTACCATCGTTAAAAAGTGTTTTGTCTCGTCCAATTTTTCGTTAATAAGGCATATCTTTTACTGAGCGCAAGTTATTTTTAACTTTCAAGATAAAATCAATAATCAGATTAGCATGAAATATAAATGAGCAAAAATTCTACTTTTTCTCAGAATTTTTTTCTTCTCTCTTGTTTTCTTTTATAATCCCATTAATTAGAGTAGAATTTCAGTTTCCTCATCATATTTCATTGCGTAAAATAAATTAAATGATTTGATTATTTATGATTAATTATTCAAAAATATTTTCAATTATTTCTTCGCTCTTTATAATTCTGCTTTACTTATATTCATAGCTTCCGAAATGCTGTAATTTCTCTGATTGTTTTTTTAAATGTTTTTTATATTTAAAATGTCAAATATGATATAAAAGTTTTGAAACTTTTACATCTGAATTCTCATTGCCATATATTCGAATCTTATTGCTCTGTTTCGCGTTTGAAAAATGATGCTCATGATAAGTCGTGTATCCTTATAAAGCAATTTATTTTCATATTCGAAAACTTCTTTGTGCATTTGCTTACTAATGATCTTTTAAAATTTGATTATTTCGCATCATCTTAGCGGCAACGTCTTTTCATGTCTGGTCGTTTTCACTCTTTTTACTTTATCGAACTTCTTTTCGCATTTTATTTGGGCGATTAAATTAAATTTTATTCAAATTGGAAAGTTTCAAACTAATTTAGAGATTGAATTCGCACTAATTTGAAAACAATTTGCTTTTTATTGCTTTGTTGAATCAATTCGCCATTTTGAAGAGGCGAACATTTTTTATTTCGAAGGCAATGTACAATCCATTAATAACGTTTTCGGCTTGTTTAAGCTATGTTTTTAAGTTAAAGTGAAATTTAAATAAATTTAGAGCAAGTAGGACATGGAAGAAACATTTATAAAACTTTTTATTGTAATTTCCAATATGAAAAATTGAACGAAACATTTTTGCTATCAATTCATAAAATCTTCCTACTTTGATCGTTTTCGCTCGCATTGTAATTCGTTATCGTAATTTAAAAAATTTCATTTTAAATTTCTAAACGAACATATTTTGCTTTTAATTAACTTAAATATAATTAATTTTAACGTTGAATTTTGAAAGCTAACGATAAGATATAAGACTGAGTTCATTTTTCATTGACTTTTAATTGCTTTTAAAAATTTCTTTTTCAACATTAAGCAGCGAATTTTTAGTAAATAAATTCCATTATAGATAAAATTTTTATTAACATGGATTTGAAACTGTTTTGATAAAGTAATTGGCTTTCAATTTGTTTTTTGGAACAATCCAATTATTTTCAAGCTTCCACTTTTGACTCTCTATTTGCTTTATAAAACTCGTCAATTCGATAAATTTGTTGATATTTTCAACAACGATAAAAAAGAACTTAAGCAAATTGTAAGCTTTCAAACTTTGTGCTTATTAAAATGCATTTTATCTTGTGTATAATAAGTAAAAATAATTTCATTATCATAGCAAAGCTTTACTTCAAATAAAAACTTTCCTAGCGAGCCGCACTCTTTTTACATTTTGAATTTTAGCCTAAACAAAATTCATTTTTGCTACTGTTAAAAAAGATTTATAGGCAAGCCTTCATTCTCAAAGCGATTCATTAATTAAACTTCCATTGCATGTAACATTTTTGTCATAACTCTGCAGCTTTTACTGTAGAGTGAATGCGTTAGCTCTAAAACTATATACAAAGTAACATAGACTAATGGATATTTGCAATATTATTAATTATATGAAAAATAATTTATTACGAGTAAAATAACTCCATTAAAAAGTAGAAATGCTTGAATTCCGCAAAGATAATTTTCAAATGCAGTTTAAAGAGTGAATGAGTTTTTCTTTTTTTACTGAATTTTAGCGAACATTTTAAGCCTCAACTTTTATCATTTATTCAATCGCTCCGTTTAACACCCTTACTTCGTTGAATAATTGATTAAAATTTTACTTTAATTTCTCATTTTTTGTTTGATAAAATTAACTTTAAGCTTAAAAGCGTTTTGCAATCATTAAAAATTAAGCTGAGCTTTCAACTTTATTTGAAAATTAATTTTAGCAGTTAACAAAATTTAGTGATAAATAAAATTATTATGGGATGGAGCTTGAATTTTTTATACTCAATGTTCATCGTGAAGCATATTGTGTCGTTAGAGTTGAGCTGTTTACTTTTATGCCTATTTCACAGAATTTTATTTGAAGTAATAACATTTACTTATATCGTTTATGCATTTTTTATGAAATGCTGAAATACGCTTTCATCAAAAAGATATTCACTAGCAGAAAAGTAAAGTTATATAGTGAGTCAGAGAAAATGTGAAAACTTTAAATGATCATTAGTCTCTAACTTGTGAAATTAAATTAAAATTATTATCATATTTTTTTCGCTTTAAATGAAACGCGTTAGATGAATTACGTGTAAAATATTTTATAGATTTTTGTTATTTAGAGTAATTTTGTTAATACTTAGAAACAAAAACAAATTAGACTTGTTCTAATTTGAAAGCAGAACAATAGCAGAATCAATGGTTATTAGCCGAAAATTAATGGCTTGAAGTGAAAACTTTACACAGCTTCGTAAGCTTAAACACTGAGCATATCGATCGGAGCGAAAAAGTATCGATCGCTGTGGCCAAAAAACAGGTCACCTCTCACTTTCTTTGCTCAACCTTTGTTTTTAATTAAAAATGTTTAGTTTTCACTTAGTTTTCTTTACGCCAAAAAAAGAATATTTTACGGCGCGTGTGTTTTTTTCTTCACTGATTATAGCCTTTAAAATCGTTGTAAGCAAATAGTTGATTACAGGTTGCAGAAGTAAAAGATTACAAAGCCATTTTATGTGGTGGCGTTGAAATTGCAACATAAACGTACACAAAAGTTCCATTAAACATTTTTTATGTGCAATAAAGAAGCAATAAAAAGATAAAATGACTGTTTTGAATGAAATTTAGGACATGCAGTTGCGTTCGCTGAGTTGCTCGACATACGCATTTCGCTTAAAATAAAATTTAATTTAATTTAATTAAACAAGAAACTCGACGTTAGTAGAAATGCTTCCACAACAAAATTAATTGCTTTTTGTAGGTTGAAGCCGTAACTTTGAATCATTAGAGTTTTCTTCAATCGCTTTCATTAAGTAATGAGTTACTTTCAAATAGGATTCTGAAACACGGGAAATTCATTTCGAGCGAATAATCAACTCATTTCATTTCGTTTTTTAAAAATCCAAAAAGGTTTTCAAAGCAATTACTCTTTACCTATACTCGTCTGATATTAACTTCGACTAGTGATAAATCTAACAGGCGCAGAAGGAATGAAAACTGAATTATTTGCTCATTTTTTTCTTTTCTGGTTGCCTAAAACTGAATGATGAATGTGAGCCTAAAACATAAATACTCGCATCTGTTGATGAAAGCGAGAAAATTGAGTTACAAAACGGTTCCATTTCGGGAAGTAATAAATTGACGGTGTAGATGATGTTCGAGACAAGCTGGAACGCGATGCGAAAGTACACCATTGGGATTATCGAGTAAATTTTTCTATCTTCGTTGGCATTTATACACTACTACACATTCAATTTTATTTTTATTTAATTATTTATTTTCGTTTTTTGCTCTCTTTCGACGAATTTCGCTGAGCCGAGCAAGAATATAAATTTCACTTCACTGATTACAGTTGACAAAAGTATTCGCTTACTTGTCTAAATAAGAGACAGACGATTTTCTTTACTGATGATTGCATAACTCGAAGTTATCAATCTTACTTTGTCGACGTGTTTGCGATGCTACCACTTTAATTATATCGAATCAAAAGTAAAAAAAGGCTCGAGATCGGCAAGATAATCAAACAGAAGCGTAACTGTAATAACGATCGTTTTTATTAATTGCTTAACAATTGTTGTAATTGGTTACAGCAGCAAACGATCACTTGTATGAGTTTTGTTTGTTTGTAGCCCTCTTATGTGATATCATTTCGTTTTCGACTGTACATTTTTTGTTTTGTTTCTACAAAAAAGAGAAATTTTTTTAAAACGCTTACAAATAACTTTTACAACGCATTTGGATTTTTAATATTCGTTTGGTTTTATTTTTATTTTTTATAATTTTTTTTTAATTTTGTAATTTAATTTTGTATTTGAGTGATCATTAACAGGTGTTAGATATATATGTGCTGCGTTGGTGAAAAAACAGCGATGATTTTAAAAAATAAATTAAATAAAAGCGAAAAGGAATTATGTGAACATTCACTCGTAGACCAACAATTAATTATTACACAATCGTGTTTCATAATTCATAAAAACTAGAGATTTTTTTTCAGAAATATTTCGCTATTTTTTTAAATTAGGCGAAAATATTTCTAACGTTAAGTATCATTGGCCACAGTTTTTTTTTTCTCGAAATTTTAAATTAACAGTTTACATTAAAGCTACATTTTTCATCGAATGAGCAAGGTATGTGAGATGAGCTCGTAATCATCGTTTTACTTTCAAGCTAAACTTCTGCTTAAACGTTTGTCACAGGTGTTTCAGAGAGCTTATTTAAGTCTATAAACTAGTCTAACAAAAAAGCCTTAAAATTTACACCTTGCTCACTCTGAATTTTGTACATAAATTTTTTTTAAATAAATAAATTAATCAAATCAAGCTACGTAAGCTATATAACACTCACAATTCTCGATGGCGGACAAAAGTCAAATGAACAAGCAAGCCGAACAAATGCTTTTGAAAGAAGCAATTTGCGTATAGCTTTATTTATTTATTTATTAAGTCTTTAAATTTGTTTTCAATAATGTTTTCGAGAAGCAATGAATTTTTAAAGAAGCGACTGAATCAAACGAAAAGCGATCGATCGAACTCCACCTTTGTTTGAAAATAAATTATGCAAACAAGGCTTAAGCTGAAAACTGCATTCGCAACAGTACATAAATACATACGCGCATTTATTCGGCTTACTTTTAAGGTGAAAAGTAATACAATCCTCTTTGTTGCAAAGTCGATGCTAAGAAAGCAGAAAAGGTTTTCGCTTCTCTTGTTAAAAGTCAAGGATTAGCAGCATTCGATGCCAATTCGAACGCTTTAACGCAAGAAATCAAAATGTTCTCGATACGCAGTAGTCACATTTGTTCTTTATTGATTGCGAAAACAAAATTTCAAAAGAGACAAACGAAGATAAGTAGATGAGAGATTATTTTTGTTAACCCATTTTTTTTTCCTAAACTCAATCCCATCATAATCGAAACAAATCAATAACGAGGAGAAATATAAAAAAAGTCTAAAACCGTTTCGCCTCTTTCTTAACACCGACTTTAATGACAAATCAATAAATAACAGAATGTATTTTCACAATGATTGCACTGAGAAAAAAAGATGCGAACAAAAATTTCTGTTTTCTTATTTGTGAAGACTTCGATTAGTCTTCTTCTCTTGTTTGGAATGATTGCGAGTATGGAGTTCACGGATTAATATTTGTTCCGTGAAAGAGAAAGTTTGTATTTGTTTTAACTCTACTACTTTTTGTAACTAATATAAAAGCTGAAACTTTTTCTGATCAAATCAGTTGCTTAAATCAATCAATTCGTATCAGTAAAATTGGTTGTTAAAAAAAAAGCTGAGAGAGAGAGAGAGACTAAAGCGAACGTACAAAATTCTGCGAGAGAGAAAGGGAAAGAAGGAAGAGAAATACGAAAGATAGGAGCGGAGAAGAGAAGAGGAAAGATAGAGAGAGTGAAGTCAATGTTGAAAAGTAGGGAGACGATGAATGAATTCAACGGTTGCTAAGGAGACACCATCACTGAGAAAAATTTTTTCGCTGCAAAGTGTACGGTATCAACGGTATGGCTAAATATTTTTCATCTACGCTTTATCTCTGTTTTCGAATAACAATTTAATTTGGCATTGCTTCATGATTATCACCAACTGAGTTGATCTAATTTGTCTCCTGGGCATCTTTAGTCTCTTTTTTTTCAATTTTTGTTTTCTTCTCGAAACACGAAAAATAGACGACTTCTTTTAAACTAATTCAGATCATTTTAAAACCAACAATAAAACCGAAAAAAAAGGTTTTCACTAAATTTTTTGGCATTCGACTTTCTTCGAACTTTTCGTTACACTGTTCACTTACAACTTCTTGAAATCGATGTATACTTTACACTGGATTCATAGTAGTATGAAGAAGAAGATGGCAAAGCGACGAAACAAAAACAGATGAGACAATCAAATGAGATTAACATGTTTAATTACTTAACGACCAAATAGAGAGTGAGTACTGTTCGGGAGAGAAAGGGAGAGAGAAAAAATCGTATTATTGCGGTTGGCGTTGCAAATTAAGCGTTTCATTAATTCACGCATAACATTAATTTCCTCGCTTGATTCGATCGAAATGAGCTGGTATCTTAAAAATAAATAAAAATAAAGCAAAGATTGAGTTCTCAAACTGAAGTCAAACTTTATAGGGTCACAAATGTTTACAGTTTGCTGACTTTCGAACATGAGAATTGAATCAAGCGAAGAAAGAGGAAAATGCTGTAGCAAGTTTAGCGAACAGAAAAGCGTTTGTAGTGTGAGTCGAGGAATAAAAATCGATAAAACGTACTTTGGTGTAAATAGATGTGTTTCGTCGTCGTCTCATTTGAAGTGAATGAAATTTTTGACCAATACACAACGATGAAAAGTTTAGCGATGTAAATTCTGACGTCTAAGTATGAGCACTAAATTTCATTTTTTTTTCTCTTTTTTTCACTTTGAGAATTTATAACTAATTTCATTCGAATTTGAAAGTTATGATTGAAATTCGAAGTTTGTTTTGGCATCTGTTCGTCGAGTATTTCAAATAGTAGAAATTGCGAATAAATGAAAGAAGAGAGAGAGAGAGAGAGAGAGACAGACTTAAGAGTAGAGCGAGAGCGAAGCGATGTCGATGAATTTGGTTTCTGATTCGTAATTGAAGAGGTATGACGACAAACCAATTTGATAGTAAAATCCCGAATGTCCGAATTCTCATGATACTGTACATAATTATTTCATTTTCATCGTGTTGAGTAGAAAGAAAAGAAAAAAGTTCTACTTATTCGCTCTTTCCGAGCAAAAGTGTCCCTAAGCGCACATTTTTAGTTAAACAGTTGTAAATTGTCCATTCACGTATTGACAGCCTTTCAGCTCAGTGAATATTTCGGTGAAAAAGTTTGGTTCACTGTTGATACGAAGCATTTTACCACTAAGCAGGTTAATAATGAGCAAACACCGATCCCAAAATTTGTCCTTGTTCTCGGTTTCGACCAAAAACGGTTTCAACGGATAAGAAATCTCGTTGCCCATATAGGAGTAAGATAAGTACAAGCAAGTGAGCACAACCGCTTGCAATTCTTTCTCCGTTTCGATGTCGTCGTGTACGATTTCACGCAGTAGCATGTAGAGAAACACAATGTTCGCTGGATTTATGAACGCGATGTCCTATTTAGAAGGAATAGTTTATGAGCAAACGGCCTTAATTATTCAAACGCATCAACCTTTTCCTATATTTTACGAATGAGAATGATTAAAAAAATGCGGTAAATTGAATCAATGGTGTGTGTAAAAATCTAATTTTTACACAGTGCACACAGACACACACACACACGATACACAACATACAAAAGCAGCCAAACAAAATCAAGCGTAGCTTTTGTGTAAAACTAATTATTTGATTAAACGATTGAGTGAACTAAATGAATAAAGGCAAAAGCAAGAATAGTTTGCTAGTCTGTGTATTTTTATTTTTATTTTTGATTCAGCTTACCTGCCACCCTTGTAGCAATAGAGATCGATCCACAGCTCGAAGCCACATGACAGCATCGCCAGCTTGAAAATTTTTTAATTTTCGACATCTTTTTACAAGAAATTCTCCGACGCAACGTAATAATTCCGAGGTGGATGCCTAATTTTTGTGATCAATTTTTAGTTTTCCTACGTATATTCCACTAACAATCTCTAGCGTTTATTTGATCGCTTTGCTTTCACTCTTGTTTCACATCCTATCGATCGATATCGAAAACGGAGTTCTTTTTGCTCTTACTTCTCTAAGCATTATGCACTACACACACATATTCAAATGTAATTTGTTGTTTTAAGAGCGAGTGAACACAAAAGCGGCTTAAAATCATTTTAAGTGAAAAGTTTCAAACTTTTTACTGTGTTTACTTATTTTGATAACTTGTCAGTGGCTAAAAAATTTTACTTTCAACACGCATAAGATTCAATGTCGAAAAGCGGCGAAAACAACGTGATACACGTTTGATTCAAATTGATCGTGCGACGTATTCGTTTATAAGCGTGATACATTTGTTTCATTGACAACTGTCAACTGTTTCCACGACTTTGATCTTATATTACACGTAATATGTACGTGTATCGCTCATTTTCAGCTTCTCATAACTCTGAGCAATCATTGAGAATAAATGATGCATAGAGAAGAGAGAGCGAGGGAATGATGCATAGAACGCAAAGCTTCGCAGCATCCCTCCGCACATTTCATCTTTTCTTTTTCAAAAAAGCATTTCGCCCCTTTTTCAACGGAAAGTGAATCTAACGCTTACTCTACGTTTCGATATTCTGAATTTTTTATTTTACGCTTGATTAACTTATTCTTTTGAAGCGAAATGTTTTGCGAAGGCTTTGCTTTATGTGAAAAAAAAGATCAGCTCTTCTTCTTCTTTACATCGCTTCTATGCTTTTTCATTAAATACACTCTAATAAGCAGATTATGTTTAAAAATATAATAAATTTTCAATCTTTTTCGATTTATTTTCGCTCACAATGGATGAAACTTGTTAAAATTGATTCGCTATTATTCTCTCGTAATCAAAACAAAATAATGTAAAAGCGAAAAGTGAGACGAGGAGAATAAAAGTGTGAAACTAAATCAGTGTATGCTATTTATGAGTAGCAGATGGCGAAAAAAAGCGAAGCTAATTTCTAGCATAATGCTTTCTCCGGTGAATATGTTTATAAAGTTTTACCGTCGAAGGAGCACAAAAAGCTAACTTTTTATTCTCGTTTGTATTTCTCTTGTTGATTAAAGATAAAAATAAAATTGATTTTTATCTTTTTTTTCACAAAAAGTTTTCGGCGGAATGATGAGATTAAAAAAAGTTTTGAGATTGTGTGAGATAATCGTGTCGAAATATAAAATTCGTTTATTTGGCGTAGCTTATGTTCAGACAACATTCATTTCGTCGTGTAAATTACCAATTTGAATATTTAATACTTCGCTTAGAAGTAAATTTTTTTTTCATAATTTCAAGTGCTCATGTAACCTGGTGGGAATCTAAAGCAATATCGTCACTAGGATACAAATGATTTTTGAAATGTTAGTAACCGCAATTTATTTTGCGAAACAAGGGTGAAATTTTTTTTGCGAACAAAAACGCAAAAGAGACGATCAATTAAGCGCAATGCTCTCGTTTTTTTTCTTTACCTGAATCACCGTTTTCTTTTGATTACTTTGCGGACTCTGGGTGGTGGTCGGCTTCACGGTGGCTGCGTTCGTTAGCGAGATACCGTTTTTGAGGCCAGTGAGTAAACTTGAACTATTTGTTGGCGGGAAAGCGTTACACGACGGTCTAATTGTGTTCTTTGACAAGAGTATTGCTGGCTTCGGAGGCAACGGTGGAGCGACGGGTTTCGAAATTGTTATTATAGGCTGGATACGAGAGTCGAAATTTTTCTTTTGAGAGCTGTTTTGTTGTTGCTGCTGTTGTTGTTGCTGGCTTTGAGCTTGTTGGTTCTCATCTTGTTGATGCTGCAGTTGCTGCTGCGAGCTGACTGCATTAGCAATGTCTTTACTTAAATTTTTCACCACCTCGATATTATTCGTGGTAACACCTGACTTGAGATTATAACAAGAGAGCGACTTTTGAATGTTCTTATTATTGTCAACCAAATTGTTGATGTTCTCAAGCGGAGGCCGAATTGGCTTCTCTTTCTCTTGATTTTTACTCTTCTTGCGATTCGAAACACTAAAATGTTTGCCTAAATTCAACGCGCTAATGAAAATCGAATGCTTTTTAAAACCGTGGTGGCTAGCGACATTATTGTGGCCGTTTAGCAGATTGTGCTTTTCATTGCTAATTGTAGAATTTTTCTCTTTGTTTTTCACATTGTTCAAATGCTCGGCGAATGTGTTCAGCGTGAAGCCATTCGCCGTTTGATGATTGTTCGCTGGGGTCGTCGTCTCCGTGTACACAACCATTTTTCTGTCTCTCGGCGAAATGCTCAATACTGTGCCCATTTTTTTCAAATTGAATACGATTCGTAGTCGACTTTTGATCTTTTTGTACACCATAAATCGCGATACTTGTTTAGAGCCAAGCGAAGAGAAATAATCATACTCGATAATGTATTATCATAATCGTCGTACAATCTTCTCTCTCTCTCTTTCTCTCGCAATCGATTGACTCGTTAGAGTTTGGTTAAGTTCTAGATTATTACGGTGCGAAAATTCGCTGACAAATATTTTGCAGTGGTTAGCTTCTTTTTGTTTTCAGACGACAATGAAGACAAATCGAAATTAAAATCGATTCCAATTCTGTCGACTGTTTCTTGCGCTCTTTTCTATACGATCTTTGGTTGAGTTGCTCGAAGTGGCTGAAGTATCGTTGGGTGAGAAACCAATTTTCTTATTTGAAATCTTCAAACGTTGCGTGAAGATTCACAAGAATTTCTCGAAACGAAGGACGAAGGGAGAAGAAACGCACACAAACACGAATTTAAAGTAAAAAACTTGAGTGATAACAAATTATAAAACTATTTTGAATTGGAGCTTAATCAAACGCGTATTTCGAAGTAATCGTCGTGTGACATTCAGCGATTCTCGCACAAAATCAACTTCTTTGACTTTCACCAGTAATGTCCGTCGCTCAATAAAAAACGTAGATAATCTAGAACCAAAACCGATCGAAAGTCTCCTCCTCTACGTTACTCAGCCTCGACGACGTCGAACTGAGATCGGTCGAAATTGGTGCGCGAGTGAGCAGGGATCGTGCCCAGGCGCTTTACAGCATCACATTTTTATCCATTATATTCCTCAGCATTCGAAATGCGTATTGCAAAGGAGAAAAGAATGAAAGAGGAGAAAGAGAGAAGAGAGCAAGAGAGAGAGAAAAAATCAATCGATGCGATCGTCATAACAACAGTTAGTGTTATTCAGAGAGCTTTACAAACTTCGCGGCATTCCTTTTGAGTCCAATATTTTTCACATTCGCAAACACAAATTGATGCTTTCTCTCACTTATTTGTTCATGTTCTTCAATCGACTCGTGTTTGATTTATGGACATTTTTCAATAAATTTTTAATTTTTTTTTTAAATCAAGCAAAATTTGAAATACGAGACAAATAGCTTTTTATAAGAGAAAGAAATGCTTTAAAGTGTATTGAGTTTAAAAGCTTTTAAATTTCTTTTATAAAATTTTCAAAATATGCATTTTGTCTCAGCTTGAAACTGAAAAGATTGAAAAAAAGTTTTAAAAACATTTTAAGCGATTTTCTCAATTTAAAATCTACGAAATGGGAAAATTTTTTGTAATTTTTTGAAACAAAATTAAAATTTAAACTTTTTGAAGAAATGGAAAAAATGTTAAAATCTAAAATGAAAAGTTTAGCAACTTACTTAATTTCTAAGCAAATAAATGAAATTTAACCACAAGCAATGTTCAGAGCGAAAAGAAAACCAGAAAATATGATATTTGTACATCAAATGTAAAATCGGACTGAATAAAAAAAAAATTAAATAACAAACGAGCAGATGTTACATGAAACAAATGTTTTATTCAGACCGCGAATGCTTTCCGCGTTTTTTTCTGGTTACAAGAACTTTGATTATATCATTTGCTTCAATCAAATAATAGTCTGTATTCTGAACTCCATTTGATTGCTGAATATTTCGTATTCTTACTCTAATATTGATTTAGTGATTGAAATTGATAATAAATCACTGAAATCAAACTTTTAATGTTCATCTTGAATCATAAAAGGCAAGCTTATTTTTGGGAAATTTTATTTGTCCAATTCAATGAAATTGTTGTGAAACTTTATGGAATTGATGCAAATTTTTTTTAAAAGTTTTTCACTTATATGAAAACGAAATTTGATGTATTTTTAGTTATTTAAAAATGAATTGCTTGTCGAAATAGAATGAATAAATCGCGTTCCTAAAAATGGATCATAAATCTTTATTTTCTTTAAAATTTCTATTCTTTTTCATTCATTATGAAAAATTCAAAAATCTGTGCAAATATCTTAAAACTTATACACTTAATTATATGAGTGAAATCTTATTCTTCAATTAAAAATTTGCTGCCTAGTGATTGTTTCTGATCAAAAATTAGTTTCTGTTTCAAGTGATTTTTGCGAACTTTGAAATTAAATGGAAAATTAATCTTTTCCTGAAATATTATTGATAATGGTAAGTTGTGTAAATTTAATTATGATTTTGTAATCACAAAAAGTTAAGCACATTGGTCATAAACATTTTCAACGCTTTTCTAGCCTATAGCGGTACGAGTTTGATTTTTCAAATAATAAGAGAGAGCAAATTTTCAATTCCAGTTTTGTTTTTTGAAATAAATTAATTTCCAGCAAAAATGTTGCATTTTCAAGTTAATCCTGCTTTTCATTAAAATTTGATGCTTAAATGCTTTTAGAATCATTAGAATCATTTTGGAGATTAGCATTAATAAGCTTGTGTAGCTACAGATTATAATTTATTCTGAGTATCTAAAGGATTTACGAATGAAATTTTCATCAAAGTTTGAACATTAATATTTTCGTTAATGGTTGGATTCAAA
>NCKU01002719.1:7550-17856 GCA_003675995.1 Dinothrombium tinctorium | reverse complement strand
CAATTGTTTATTTTTAAAGTGAATCGACTTTAAAGTTTACTAAATAAAATACATACGTATTTGTCCAAAGACAAATTTTGCAACTGGTGATAATTTTCCGAAATTAGCTAAATTTCATAAAAGGAAGAAATATTTGTTTCGGCCTCTGAAGCGAAGCAGAAAATTCGAGAGTAACAATGTTTATTTACTTAAACAATTTATATTTCAGTAGATTTCATTTACTGATTAGTGCGGTATTGTGAAGTTCGGCGTTGATCGCGATTTCGATCCATATAGCCTCTATCTTGTCTCTGATAACCTTGTTGATCACGATTACCTCCAAACATTCGATTGGATTGACTTCCGAAAGTGTTTTGCTTCAATTCCCAGGTTTTTTCGTTGTGTTCAACAAGAGTGTTCACTTTGTCTGCTAATTGCAAAGACAAACCTTGTATACGTGAAGGTTCGGTTCGATGCATGATCAGCGTTTGGGTGGGTTCATCAAGCGAAGCCTAAAAATGAAGAAACAATTAGAAAGCGAAAAAAAGTTTTGAAAAATACCATTAATTCTTCATTTATAATCATTTTTGAAATTATACTGTGAACAGTTGCTTTTTCTAAATCAAACATTTCGGCTAAAATCAACAAAGAGATACTATCATAGATATGACTGTATGTAAACAAATAGGCGCGTAATGATTCTTCTCTGATCTTTTGCACAAGCATCTCACGGACTTTGTCCGGTTGATGAAAGAGGTTCCAAACTTTTGAGTTCATTTTATCATTTATTATGAAATCTCGACAAGCTTTCCAATTTCCAACGCGCATGGCTTTTGATGCAGCCACAACATGTTCTCTCATGGATTCTGGTAAGCCAACCAAAGGTTGTTCTTCATTTTTGCGTAATTGGTTGTAAAATGAACGGGAAATCATCTTTTTTCTAACACTATATTCATTTGCAGCGACATCAGGAATTTCCAATAACATGGCAGATACCAAATAAACACATTCGAGAAGTTCAAGATTAATGTGCTTATGAAAAGGAAGTAACCTCCGTTTTTCCAGTTTTTCTTGTTCAGGAGTTCTTTCCTGTTGTTTCGGTAATAATCCTAAAAGTGAAAATGAAGTGATAATTGATTATTGAATATAGACATTTCTAGTCAAACCTTGTGCAAGCAACTCCTTTGCTCTACCGAGAATTTGAATGTCAAGTAAATCAGAGTGAGCATCTTTTATATTTCCATGCCTGAAAGCACATAAACCAAGTTGAACTAAAGCGCGATTATAAATGATTTGAAGAGGAATATCTGATTTGTGAATGTTATGTTGAAGATGTGACATAAGCATCAAATCGCGTGCTTCAAACCAATTGTCATGCAATGCATGATGATAAATATGACACAAGATTGCCTGAGTACGAATTCTGTCCGTGTTGTCCTTTGCATAAATATATTTGCACATTTTGTTCATCAAGTCTAAGCTTGTTTCTTTAAATTCCTCATTATCTTCAACATTCTCATCCTTATCAGCAATTACAATTTCAATTTTTTGAAATCCATTGGTATCGGCTGCGTTTTTTAAATTTTTACGCTTTTTCTGTTCGAATACTTGTGTATCAAATTTGTAGTAAAGATGATCTATATGCAAAATGTAAATTCTGCAAAGTTCAGAAGACGTTCCTCTCTGATCAGTTTCTAAATAACATTGAAGGCGTTCAATTATATAACAAACTTTTTTCTCATCTTTTAAACGCTCGATATAATCAGGCGAATGAGCATCGGTTGCTTGGAGAATTTTTGTAAATTCTTCATCCATTCTTTCGATTAAGGTCAAAGCACAACCGTGAACGCGAAAAGTTGGGTTATTGAAAGATTCAGATTCTTCAGCGATATTTTCGCCAATAGCGATTTCTGGATGTGCAATCAACGTTTCGACTAAACGATTACAAAATTCAAGACATTTTTCCCACATTTCTGGCTTCATACATGAGGACATATTAGTGTTATAATCAAGCAGAGCAGCAATTATTCCGAATATGATTTTTATTCGCATTGCTGGACCTAATTTGTGAGCTTCAGAAATTTCCAGCAATTCAGTTAACATTTCAATTTGATCACTTCTATGAATGCGTTTTTTGCCTCTCATCGCGAGTATTTCACCAAGCTTTTTAACCACGCTCACATGCGTTATTTCCTCATCTTTCGTGAACATTTTCGGCTTCTCGCCGATAATACCACCACGAGTAACTCTTTCCCATTCTCCTTCTTCATCATCTTCCACTTTTCGCTTTCCTCCCTCTTTTCTTTCCTTCATTTTTCGCTCACGTTTTTTGGACTCTTTGGTTTCTCCAGTTTCCTTTTTCAAAAATCTGAATGCAGCACCTTCTTGATTTTCATAATCCTCTGATGAGGAGCTTTCTTCATCAGATGATCCCCAGTCACTTTCGTCGGATTCTTTCTCATCATCCGAAGCAGCGGCTGCAATCATAAATATTTTCATTATCTTGACTTTCGAAAATTGATAACTTACATTTTAAGAATTTTGATTTCGATACATCATCTTTACCTAAATCAAAATCTTTATCGTCATCGAGTTTTAAATCATCTTTAACTTTAGCCGCTTTAGTGAGAAATCGATTTTCAGAACCATCGTCAGACTCAACAGATTCATCATCTTCTTCCTCTTCATCTTTCGCTTCATCAGGGTTTTCACGATACATCAATATTTCGCTTTCAAAATCTTTGTTATATTTGCGTAATTTCTGTCTTAAAGTGGCCAAAGATTTGGAATTATTTTTCGACATATTTTTGCGGCCCTCTCTGTCTTCCCAAACGTCAGCGATGAAGTCTTCAAGTTCTACTAAGCATCGAATGTAAAACCTTGGCGTGATACCATTTTCTTCCTTCTCAATAACTGGTTTCGCTTTCAAAAAACCTTTGGTCAAATTCTCGAATCCGGTTAACATTTTCGATATATCCTTGATTTTCATATGATTTTTCAATTGCTTTATATAAGCGCCCAATTCTTCGTAACGTTTCTCTTTTTCGGTTCTCACCACTCGTTTAGTCTCTTCTTCTTCATCGCTGAACGCATACGCCGTGGTCACTGCGGGCGCCGGTCGTTGCGGTTGAATATCAGTCTCCGATTCGTCGGACTCGCTTTCGGAGTCAAATTGCGGTTTAAAGAAACGACTGCTCATTGTTTGATACGAAATGTGAATCAATCAAATATTGATTTCCACGTGGCAACGAAAACCACGAGTTCAGTGAATAAGTAAAACGCTTGTTTATTGAAGACTTTTCGATAAAAGCGAGTGTTTGTTTCGTTTTAAAGTCGTGAAATTCACAAAAAACGAATTGTACGATAAATTGTAATCGAAACGAAGCGTCGTTAAAAGGAAATTCACATTCCTACGCTTCGCGAAACCGGTGAAAACCAAGCCGCCGAATGATGAGCCGCCGTCTTTTAAAAGAACTTTTATGAAAAGGGGTTTTAATTTCTTTTTTTTAAATAAAAAATACAAGTTTTTTAAAATTAAATTCAATGCAAAATATGTTCATTCAAGTCAGAAGTCAATCAGCACATTTCTTTCTTATTTTTGTTAATAAAATAAATTTTTTTGGCGCCATTAATACATTAGTGAGCTTAAATCGATAACTCGTTTTTATTCGGACATTTTTAGAGCATTTTACTTTTAAATTATGAATATGAATACAATGTTCAAACTAAAAAGTTTTTTACAAGGTTAAAAAAACTTAAAACCAAAACAAAGAAAGAAAACAATGCAGTTTTAAAAATGCAAAGACGTAAAACGGCTGCAATAAAGAGACGCACCCGAATGAGAAGCCACATGTCGACTCGCTGCGATTGACTGTTCCTTTTCCTGTTTCAAGCCTCGAAAAGTGAGTCGAGCTCTGCTATTCACCCGAACGTAGCGAACGTTAATCGCATTTATTTTTCGATCGCAGAATGAGCAAAGCGAAGGCGAAGAAAGCTCCCGCACAGGCGACCACAACACCGGCGGCCGCGAAGAAAGAGAAAAAACTGATGCCGAAAAATGTGCGGAAGATTCTCACTCACCGACGAATTCGACCGATGTGGGCGAAGATCAAGCGTACGGCTAAGAAAAAAGGTGTTGCGCCCGAAACGTTGTTAAAGAAGAAACCTAAATTCGTCGTGAAGCCTATTAGCGGTGAAAAAAACGGTAGCAAACGATTGGTGCGCGTGAAGAAAGAGCGCAAATTCTACCCGACTGAAGATCGACCACGGCGCGTGAGAACTGGTCATATAACGTTTAGACAGCATAAGCGACATTACAAGCAAGGCATCGAGCCCGGACGTGTTGTCATCATTCTCTCCGGTCGTCACAAAGGCAAGCGTGTGGTTGTTTTGAAAACGATGCCCAGCGGTTTGCTACTGGTCACCGGCCCCATGAAAATCAACAGCTGCCCGCTTCGACGAATGCATCAAATGTTCACTATTGTGACCAGTACGAAGTTGGATATTTCGGGAGTTAAAGTTCCCGATCACATCGACGATAAGTACTTCAAACGAAAGCATAACAGCAGCAAGAAAGCGAAATCGAAACGTGGCGATGGCGGCGATATTTTCGACACCAAACCGGAGGCATACAAACCCGACGAACAGCGCAAAAAAGATCAAATCGAGATCGATACTCAGGTGATCGATGTGATTCGTAAGCATCCCGAAAAGAAACTTATGTTTTCTTATCTCGGCTCTTATTTCCAACTTCGAAATCATATGTATCCTCACCTGATGAAATTTTGAATTTAAGCGATTAAAATAAATGCGATTTTTCGACCAATCCTTGTCCTCTTTTGGTTCATCGGTTTTAGTTAACATAGTTTCTCGTTCAAGTTAAAAAAAAATTAATATTAGAACTTTTTTATTTGCATTCTCATTGAAAAATCACATTAAACGTGATTTAAGTTATAATACAATCGCGATGTAATTGAATGAGGTGCGTGTGTAAACAAATTAATTTCATGCAAAAATTAAACTTTGCGGACTTTTCGCAATTGCTTTTTAGACATAGCTTTCAGTTTCTTCAAATTGCGAATCTATATTCATAAGAATGAAAGAATGAAGAAAAAGATGTGAGAAAGTAATTAGCAAAAGATAATTAATTAAATTGGTTCTAATTTCATACCGGTTGAGTTATTTCTGCTTTTCTTGCGTTCTCCTCTTTCCGCCGTCGATTCTCATCTCGCCGTCGTTTCTTCTCCTGAAAAAAGATAACGTGTGAAGTAAAAACAATTTTGTTTAGCAATAATTAATTGCTAGTAAATGTGTGTCAACCTCCACTAATTGCTGCTTTTTCGCCTTTAATTCATCTTCATAAAGCTTAATTGCTTTGCGTTCATTCTTCAATTCCATCTTCTTTTGCCACGAGGTATGCAATGCTTTACTTCTCACTAACGAACTAAACTTTCTGCAAAACCGAATGTTCAAAATAAGTGCTCTGAATTTGAATTTAAAAAATCATAATTGAAATCGATCGTCTTTTTCTGTTTCTTTCTCTTTCTCTCGAATCTAGAGTTTCGAAGCAAAGCAATTAAACTGAAAAGATGTAAAAAAGAGCGCAATTATTACGATCAGAGTTTGCACACCCAACTCACGCGTTGCAATGTAAGAATAACAATTCTTCGTCAATCTTTTGCGTAGACGAGAGACGATGTTTTTCCAAAAGTGTAACAGATGCTGGAATTGAAAGTATCCATTTTGCTAAATGAGATAATTTAGGAAAATCATTTTGATGTTCTCTCCACCACTGAAGAATGTTTTGCTCGTTGCAACTTGTTAACATTGCTGAAATATACTTGTCAACTTCGTCCTGTTCGGAATCAGTTATATCTTCCCAATCACTAAAGTCTGGCCGTGCTTTCTTAGCTGGATTACCGTATTCTTCATCACCTGAAACCCGGCTATCAATAAAGCTTCTTACTTCAAGATGGACGGTGTCACGTTCGTCAGGAGTAAGCATTTTCAAAAAGCGAAAATTGGGCCATAAAAATGCAGCTATTTTATGAAGACTATGCAGATGAAAATTTTGCTCCATTCCACTTTTGATGTGAGTTTTCATGGCAGCAGTGAATGACTGTTCTGTTTCGACCTCTTCAGGTGCAATCGCGAGAACTTTCATTAATTTATGATACCATAAAAGAACATGATTTAATGTAGGATGTTTACTGCAACGTCTTAATTCTACCGATGCATCTCGGAATGGTGCGAGAAGATTGACCATCGCTTTTACTAAATCAAGATCAAGCGCTGCATTCTTTAATTCGAACTTATCCTGGTTAACCAAAACGCTTTTCATTACTTCGAATTTCATTATCCAATCAACGGTTTCCACAGGTTCTTCTGGTATAACTTTCAACTTAAGCTCGTTACAAATTAAACGACAATTCTCAATAATATCAGTATATGTATCATCGGCAAAAACAGTCGATTCAATCGTTTGATCAATGGTATGTGCGACAGATGTCAAACAAATATTTACACCATCAAATAAGCCACCTCGTGACACAAACGTGAATTTGGTTAATTTTTCCTCTTCATTTAATCCATAATCGTTGAGTGCAGTTGTTATAAATGAATTAATATCACTTCCGCAAGTAGTGGCACTAAGCACGGATTCAATCAACTGCCAATTAGAGTTGATGTAATAAGCAGAAAGAATGCAAAGATCGTCTTGAGAGTCACATACTAAAGCCCCTCCGATGTTTCGATTTAATTCTATATTGAGATCAGTTTTCAATTGTGATTTAAGATTACTGTAATAATTGTGCATTTGACTGTAAAGATGTGATGTGTCCGGTAATACAAGAGTCGATCGACCGTATTGGGCACCTAAACTCATTAAACTTTGCGCGAGTCTTTTAAACGATTCACTTGTCACTGTTTCTAAACTGACCAATTCATTGTAACAAAACTGAATTACACGTTCTCTAAACTCTGCTTTAGCATTAATAACTTTAGGTGGACCACTTGCAGTGGTCGTCGTCGTCGTCGTAGTCGACGTTTGAATAGGTGTGATTGTAACAAGACCACTGTTCGAAGTTGGTGTTGAATCGTTCGTGGGACTTGAACTCGAATCACTTTTGAACTCACTTTTTATAGGTGTGATCATTAAAGAGGGTGAAGAGATGCCCATATAGGGGCAATTCGGTTGATGTCGCCTTAAAACAGCGGGAATCGATTTCGGATCTGAAGCTTTGATTATGTCACGACAGCGTTTACATCGCACGTATCCGAGCACAGTATTCGTCGATGGATCAATCACTTCTTCGAAATCGTCCCAAATCGGAGTCGCTCTGTTTTTCGGTTTCGACCGAAATAAAAGTGTATTGATTGAGGTTTGTTTACAAGACTGCCTTTCGAGGTCTTTCTGACGACATAAATGTCCATTAATCGATTGAGTTTCACGTTTGACCAAAACTCTACACGATTTACAAGAAACATAAGAGATCGGTTCCTGAGTGATCGCATCCCGCACTTCATTGTAGCGTTCGTAAATGTTTACAGGAAATGTAGCCGAATTGTCGAACGAAAGCGAGAATGGATCATTTTTGCGCTTCTTGACTGACGGACTCAGCAGATTGCCGCCGCTGCTGTTTTTGCTTTTGTTCGCTTCATTCTTTTGCTGCGGTCGTACGGTTGCGCCCGGATACGATGCGACAAAGCAGGTATGACGTCGCATATGCGAGGTGCCTGTGATCTGACCATGGTATCTGGTCATAAACAAGCACAGCTTGCATCGCACAATACCCGTGAATTCGTCGTTCGAAGAGTAAGCGACCTCTTCGAAAATCGACCAAACTTCGGACGAGGAGTTGGAAGAACGTGTTCTGCAGTAGCATTCTGCAGTCTCTAACTTTTCCTTGATTTCGGAAATCGGAGGAAAGTTCCTGAAGGAGTTCGTAAACAAGTGTCAACTTTCGACTGACTTCGAGTGTGATTTCAATAACTGTTTGCGAGAGTGTGTGCTCTGTGCATGTTTGTGTGTCAAACGTGCAATGATTGTAAGTGGAGTGTGGCTTTTGTGGAATTGCTTTGCTTCGAAACAGTGAGCAAACAGAGAAAACTTGAAATAGAAAAGGCGATCGCTAATCGATGCATAAGCATACATACTGTGCCATGGTTCGCGGCGAAGTGACCGGACGACCAACCCGTTTGCGGGCCGCATTCGGGTCGTGACACGCGTCATTGACCAGCATGTCGACGCATCCGTCCACACTCGAGCCGCCATTTTCCGGATTCCTCTTCAAAATGCCGTCCCGTAAAGCGGCACCGCTCTTTTCGAACAGCGACACGACCGACGAGGAGTGATGCGTCTCGCCGATGTCCGCGTTCAGCTCACTCTGCGTGCGGTTCTCTTCGTCCGAAAGCACGGTCAGCGTCTGCACGACGGGCACTGCGACGGAAGCGAGAGCGTGAGGCGGACAGCGCTCGCGACGGACACTAACCTTGAATCCACGACTCGTGATTGCCGGTGTCGTCCACGTCGGGAATGTTGCTTTCGCCAAAGTCGGAATACTGTTCGCAAAGCGCCATTACTGCGTTCAGGCAAAATGTCCGCTGCTCGCTGCTCGGGCGTTGTTTCGCTTCTCGGGCGTTGTTCCGCCGTAACGCGCCGTGCGCCACTCACTGCGCTCTGCGTTTTCGACGCCGCCTTTTTCCGCTTTGCACTCACTCGCAAAGCGGACCTCAGTGTGCGCCCGCCTCCGCCCGGCAGACGGCCAATCCGCGCGCGCCGCCACTGCCGTCTGCCCTCGCCGCAGTCTCCGCGGGCACGAGTCGCTTGCGTCGCCGTCATCGTGCGCACTCCGATCGCGCGGACGGCGCCCTCGTCGCAGCCGCCGCCAGCGTCGCGCGACACGTCGTCGCTCTCGTTTCAGTCGCACCGTCAATGGCCCGCACAGAAGCCGACCGCCGCTCGCCGCGCGCGGGCGCCGATCGTCAGTCCTTTGTCGTCGTCACCGAGCTTTTGCAGGTAAGCACCGCGTGCCCGCCGCGCGTCGCTGCCGTCAACCGCGACGCGCTCTGCGTCCGCGTCCGCCGTCGTCTCCGGACACACCGCCGCTCGCCGCCGTTGCCGTGCGCGGACTGCGCTCCACTCATCGCTTCGCTCGGCTTTGTTCTCGAAAGCGAGACGCCGCTCGCATTCGACGCGTTCGCTGCATTTGATGTTCTCTCTTTTCTGAGTTCTTTCTTTGCTTTTCTGCTTTTCTGAGTTCTTTCTTTCGAAAAGCGAGAAATGAATTCGCTTTTCGCTCATTTTTCGCTTCTTTCATTCAACTCTTCTCTTTTCCAATCAATCGCTTTCTGCTTCAAATTTGTGCCTTTGAAAGTAATCGCTTTCGCGATAACATTGTTCTCGTTCACTGCGTTTTGTAATTTGCATCCTTTTGTTGTAAAAAGTAATCTTTTCACTCAATTTGCAATTTAAAGCAATTAATAAAATTTAATGATTCAATGAGAGAATGTTTGAAGTTTGTGTAAACCATTGAATAACAGCTGATTTCAAAACAAATTGACATTCAAAGTTTTGACAGAAAAAGTTTTTGTAAACAATGAAATGAAAAGTTTTTAAAAATGGCAACTCTTCACTTTTTTCGCCAAACATTTTCTGTTTTAACGAAAATTTTTATTAAAACATTTACTTTAAAATTGTCTAAATTAAAAGCTTCCATTTATTTACTTTTTGCGTTCGAAAAGGAAACGACAATTTCGAGAAAAAAAAACTATTTTAATTAAAAAGCAAATGACGACAAAAATATAATCAAATTAAATGCTTGCGATTGAATTCAGCTTAATTTCGTTTACATTTATTAAAATAAGCAAAAGTTTCATGAATCGAAATATTCTATCTTCACTTTTTTCTGTCTTTTTTTTAAATTAAACTCATTTTCAAGCGAATGATTGCAGACAGACACACATTTAATTTTTTTAAACGTGTGTTTATTTTTTGGCAAAAGGCGACGGCTGTAAACTTAAGTGTTGGTCATTGATCTGTTTTTTAAATGCGGACGACGGCGACGAATAAAAGCGGGGTGCGTTTCGCCTGCGTTTGTTACTGCGAATAATGGCAGTGAACTGCAGTTTTTGAAAGCAAAGTTAGGCTAAAATGAGAACGAAATGAACAGTGTCACATTTCTGTGACCGCATACTGATTTTCGGTCCTCTCTTTCCTTTTTCTCACTTTTCCGATTTTTCACAAATAATACAAAATGTTTTATTTGCATCCGACTGTGCCGTTGAACTGTTCTCTCTCACACTCATTTACTCTCTCTCTCTCTCTCTC
>NCKU01002718.1:0-17572 GCA_003675995.1 Dinothrombium tinctorium | reverse complement strand
AAAACCTATGAGATTTGATTTTTCAAATTTTTGTTCAAATTTTACTCGAAAACTGTAATTTTCTGTTTCATCTTGTTAATTAAATATTTAAAGGTAAAAGTCTGTTCTCTATTTTAGTGAAAGAATGATTTTTGTATTCAAATCCTGTAAAAAGTAATTTTGATTTTTAAAATGTACAACTTTCTTTTTGAACAGGTAGTACATTCTATTGCTTCAATTCAATGAAATATGTCGTCAAATGAGACGTGAAATTATAAGCAATTAAAAATGGGTTACTTTGTGTACAGCATATATTATTACGGATGAACTAGCTTCTGATGAAAAGCGTTTCATCAGCATCTTGTTTATAAGCAGATGTTTTCGTATAAAAGTAAGCAATGGCTGAAAACATGACTCTTGCTTATGGCGTGCTCGCACGTCGACTTCGTGGTTAGAATCGCATCGCGCTCATTATGTTACCATAAGCTTTATTTCGTATTTAAATTTGATTTCACATTTTTGCACACACGTTAATTTAGGCTGAAATATACAAAATTTCAATATTTGACATTACATTTTTCTCGTTTGTATTTTCGCTAAAAACGGCTATTTGAATCGATTAAACTAACAAATAATTGATTATTTAATCACTCCACTCAATCAGCCTTAAATCATTCATACTTATTAAGATTTGGTGCGAAAACAATCCTACGTAAAATAAACGGGAGGAAAGAGAAACGATGCAATCAGAATGAACAATTTGAAGCAAAAATTTCTATTTTAGAATCAATGTTTCGTGCGAAAAACCAATTTGAGAGAAGTGAAAGAATGATCACAACGAGTGAAGAAGTTGGACACTGATAAAGGTGACGAATGAAATGAGTGCACACCGATTTGACGGACACACTGTCCGCGAAGTGATAAGCAAATAGCGCTTCGCACTTAATCGCAAGTGAACGTCGGCAAACGAGTGGCGTGAATGAGTTCACACTTGCCTTTTGCCTCGGCGTCGAGCAGCACACCGTTCTCTTCCTCTTCGGTGCCGTTGTCTTCGAACGACACCCGGGTGTCGTTGAGGTCGGATTTGATCGAGAACTCGAACGAGGACTGACGGCACGAGTTGAAACCATTGAACGCGTTTCGCAGCAATCTGCCCATTTGGTGAATGATCATTACTACGAAAACGGCGAGTTTCGAATTCAAATGTAGCTGAAATCCGCACTTCACTTCTCCGTCCGAATTCAACCGCACGAGAGATGAGTCCGCGCTGAGTGCGACTGCGGTGCGTCTCGTTTTCGACACTCGATTCTCAGAAAAGAGTACAGAAAATGAAATGTGAAATTAAAACGACGCAAAGAACAAAAATGTCGAAAACGCGTTGTCACACATTGGTTACATCAGAGTTGCGCGAGTGTCGCCGAACGCACGCTCCTCTCTCCGTCCTCTCCGCTCCAATATCACCGCAAATATCGCACCGAATTCGCACACTGCGTTCTACGCTTTGCGGCCTTTGCTTTACATAATATATATTAAAAAGTAAAAGTACGCGTACAGTGCGAATGCAATCGGAAACGAGATGCGGGCGCTGATATCTGCGGGCACATAACTCAAATTCCAAATGAGCTTTAGTCTGCTGTACGGCAGATTTCGACTCAGCTTCTTCTTGCGATGCGATCGCATCTCAATCGCACCCATCAACCGTTGCCCGCTTCTCATTCGCGACTTCAGCGATGCGATCTCAAATATTTCTGAAACCCGATCCACTGTCAAATGCTTTTGACTTCTCATTAGATTCATCCATTTCTCTTCATTCGAATTCGCTTTCAATTTAGCATTATTTTCTCTTTCGCCCACAGTTTTCGCCGATTTGTTTTGAGAAACTTCTTTTTCATATGATTTCCTCCCTGCCTTTGTATTCACTTTTTTTGCATCCACTTGTTCTTTAAGGATCACATCAGTCGCTTCTGCTGTTTTCTGTTTAGCTGCTTCTTTGTCCAAACTTTGCTTTGTTTTTTGAGATGGCAATAATGGAGACTGATCGCTGCTTGTTTGCTTACTTCCATTTGGATCCTTAACAGCATCCAAATTCGGCTTTTGTGCCTCTTTCTTTCCGTATCTGCTTTCAAGAAATTCGTTGTAACCGCGTTCGACCTCCTCGACAGCGTTCGTAATGAGATGTACACTGAACAGTGCGATCAAATATTCTACGAATGCGAAAAATGCGAAAACTGTGCAGCCAAAAATCCAAATGTTTGCAGCAGTCGCGAAGTTCGCGTTCGTGTCGATCATTAACATGAGTCCGGAGAACGGTACAAGAATCGAACACACGCGTGAAGTATGTTCCGTAACAGGGATCAAAAACGAACAGAACACAATTATTATTAATACCAGACTAGGAAATGCTCGAAGAATATAATTAATCGTTTTTCGTGTTTCAAAATATAAACCGATTCGAATGCAACTACTAAATCGTAATAACTCCTCTTCAATAACATTGAAACGTTCGCATATTTGTTCAACTCTAAGGTATTCGACTGTAAACTGAAGGCAAGTTGGACATGAGTTTGTTTTTGTTACGAGGCAATCAATACTCACTTTTTCAAGAGAAAATGGCTTCAAAAAAGGACTGTGAATGTGACAATAACGAAGTTTATGTTCACTCGACCTTAACACTATGTAGCACTTGTGATCGTCGTAAGGATACTGCAATAGATTCATCAAACACCTGAATTTGACCATCGCTCTCACTCTTCGAGCCACTCTTCCATTGCTTGCGATCACGAGTAAATCACTTCCGAATAGGTTTGCTGAAAGCTCACCGTTCACTGCGTTTTCAAAAACTATTTCTGGTTTCCAAATTTGATCATGTTTTTCGTCCACAAGGTATTGTCTCATTATGCTTGTCGAGTTCAGATCGAATCTCGAATCATACCAAAATTGCGTGAGTTCGACTTCTGCCGTGAAACTGCTTCCGTCAACATTTATATCGATCATTGTGTGTATTAAAATATTGAAGTAAATTTCTTCGTTAAAACTGACATTCTTTTCTTTTGTTGAATTCATTATTGACTCTAAATCATAATTTTGTGCTTTGTTTTGCTGTGGAAATTCACACTCTTTACAGGTAAAATATTTCAATAAAACCAAACTAATTCTAAATAAATTCATTGGATAAAAATAAAATAAAGTCGAACTTACATAGAAATCAAGAAAATCATTTTAATAAATTAAATATGTTATGTTAAAATTTATCCATAATTTCGTGAGTGAGATTCTTTGCGGATGCCAACAATGTCACATTTTACAAATGAGTTGCAAAAATGAATAAATGAAAAACACATTTTGCTTTAACGATAAAAATTTTTCCCTATTTACTCTAATTCAATAATTTAATCTAGATATTAATGAAAGCTGCTAAAATTCATTTAATCAAAGTAAATTGGTTGTGGTCGAACAGATTAAAAATCTAAAATGATTTAAAAAAAATTTTGATCTTGAATTTTTGATTACCTCAGAAACAAAAATTAACTAATTTCGAATGATGGATTAGAAACTAATTTTAAATTAAATTTTTGTATTTTAAAGCTTTTGCTTTAAAATAGGTGAAAAACACTTAAAAATTTGATCTTTCAGTTCGCTTATGCTCCGTATTCATCAATTAATGAAGCATGTCAAAACTCGAGTGATTAAATCAAAGATAATGATGGATTTATGGTGCATAGCTTTGATTAAATGTTTCGATGAGATCAACAATAGACCAAAAAGGTCAGTGAAATCATGTTTTCGTGAAGATTGCTTTCACACACAAATTAGTAGGCTTTTTGTGAGAGTTCTAGTTAAAACTTCGTTAATTTTATTAATAAACTTCACGAAAAAACAGCAATTTAAATTATTTCAAACAGAACTGTTTTTAAATTAATTTTAATTTTTTTAACATGAATACAAAAATTACATTAAATTATGCTTCGAGCTATATTTGATTGTTTTACTGAAATAATTAATTTGAAAATTTTTGAATGCAAATCTTACTTGTACTTACTTTTTCTTTCTCCAGGAACATGACACTGACTTAGCTGCTCTCAATGCTGAAAGTTAAATATATGAAAATCGAATGCCAAAAATTGTATTAAAATATGAAAATATCTTCCAACATAAATATTTTCATTTGTATTTCTTATATTTTTAGTTAAAATAAATAATAAACCGATAATTTGAGCGCAAAATGATACGCTTCAATAGAATAATTTATAATAAGTTAATTACTTTAATAAAATAAAATTTTTATTATTTATAAAAAATGTTTCTCCCTGGTTTTGCTCATGATCAGCGTTTTCAAAATTGATTTTTTTGTGATAAGAGGTTTCGCCAAAAAAAAACGTGAGAAACTTTGAATAAAGACAAAGTTACGGCAAAACTAACTCAATTCTAGGTTAATATAAGTGAAGCAAAAGTGGATTCGTTTTTTCACATAAGTAATGGATGACGCTGCTTTTAACTGATAAGTACAACGTACAAAAAGCTTTTGGTTACCTCACTTCGCACTTCGAATTCAAACATAGCGAATGTTTAAAATAAAAAAGTAAAATTGAAAATGATTGTTTAATTTTTCAAATTTAAAGTTATTTTCTCAAAAATAAACACTTGTTCTTTGTCATTTGCCGTGTTTTACCACAATATGAATTGAAATCTTAAGTATAATGAGATTAAGAGGAATGATGAACAGAAGAGTAAATAAATTAAGATTATACTGAAGAAGTGTTTTTCGTTATGAAATGAAATATTCATCAGACGGATATATAAAAGGCACATAATTCTTATTTTGACGTGTATTTAAATACTGAACAGTAAACTAAAAGATTCAAAGCAAATGTTTCTCAAGCCTCGAGCATCTTAAAATCCTTTAAATCCAGAAAAATTTATTTTTGGAATTCATAAATACCATTTGATGGTAGATGCAAATATTGCTTTCAGTCCGTGAATAAGTGCAATTTTTTATCTTTGTTTCAAATGCAATTCGAAAAGCGTGCGCTTAAAAACATAGTGATTATAATTAATTAAAACTACATTTGTGCTCTATGAAATGATCGCTTCACGAATTCGCAATAAGTACGTTGTATATTTTACATGAACAGTACAGCGAATTCGTGAGCAATGATTGCTTTCACACTTCTTTTTTATCACTTTTAAGTTCATTTGGAAAATTTCAAACAATACTTTATCTGTTAGCAAGTACAAAACGTGAGCTTTGTTTTTCATTTCTTTCTATTGAAGCATTTTTAAAAGCTACAACATTCAACGCAGAACACGATTTTTTGCGCGCATATTTGGCATATCAGAACGACAGTCGATCAAATCACTGCGTAATTTAAAAGAATAATTCACTTGTGAGATGGATAAAAAATGGCTCGATTTACAAAGAAGAAACAAGCAAAATCTTAATTAAGTATTTCATTCATAAGATGTTAATGTAAAATATAATCTTGTAGTTTCATTAGTTCATTTAAAATATGCGAGAAACTCAATTTCAAGAGAGTGAATGAATAATAAAAAAGTAATTCGCATCACTTGCACACGAAGTAACATTTACTTTAATATTTTCTGCTTTAAAAGTAAAGTTTCGTTTAATTATACCTTTTCGTATGCATTTTCACGCTTTAATTTTATTGCTTTCTTGAAATATTAGGTGAAAATTGCTGAAAATGGTCGAGTTTTCTGGCAGCGTTTCTTTTAACCAACTTAACTGTATTTTGGTTTAATGCTTCAAACAAATAAATTTGTGCACTTTTTAACCACAAGCTTATTTGTGGTACTTGTATTTTGCTTAATTGCAAACAATATCAAGAAGTAATTTCATCACATTTATTTCATTTTACGAATTGCCCTATTTATCTAATATGTAAGTAAAAGAAAATTGCCCTGAAAAGCGAAACTAAGCTCAAAGTAATACATTGAATACGTTGATTTTTGACGCCAACGTGATTTCATGTTTAACTTAACTCGCAGCAAAATTAAAAAATAGAGCTTTCATCTTTTGCATAATTTAGCTTACTCTGATCCCCTGTTTCGTCGTGCACAAGTAAATCTTCAACTTTTCATAAACCTACGTAAATTATTCGAGATTAAAGTTTTGAAGCTTTATAAAAGATTTTCTGTACTTTTTAGTTTTTCTACTCTACTTTTCTTTTGTTTGTTCAGGAAGCGCAAGCAATGTCTACTCGAAATCACTAAATGCTCAAAAATGGCTTTAAAATTAAAATTTTATACAATTTGAAAATGACAGTTTAACTTGACAAAATCTATCCAAAATTTGATTATCAAACAAAATAATTTTTCTAATGTAATCTGTATTCTTGATTTTTTGCTTAATTCTAGATTCAAGTCACAGATTATTGATTCATCATCTCATAACTTTTACAAAGCTCATTTTTTGTTATAAAATCAACAATCCTTAACGTCAGCTTTAATATCAATCAACAGAAACAGTTTAGAGATTTATATTTTTAACATTGAAAGTAATCTGAGAAGGTAAACTTTCAATAAACATTCAACGATACTGAAATAATGTTTTTAAACTTTTTATTTAGCTGAAAAATTAAAAAATAAACGCATCAACCTTATGCAATATTAGTGACTAGAACTTTGTAAGCAAAAATAGTCATGAAACGTGAAATTTTCTCTATCGGACAATAAAATGTGAATTAAAAGCTTTAATCACCAGAAAAAAGATAAACGACGCTAAACTTAAAAGAGGTTAAAATTGGCTTTTCCTAAATGATATAACTGTTTAATAGCTTTATTTTTCATATCTAAAATGAACTCTCCGATGAACGCATACCTCTTATCACTTTCACGTCGATGAGAAATTAATGTCCACCTGATAGTGCGCAAAGATGATTTCGCGAAAATAAAGATTAAAATTTTAGGTCTAAAAATAAAAGTTTAATTTTCATTATTCAACTACAAAAAAATATGGTCTTAAGATGACTTTTAAAGAAAAAATGAAATTTAGGTCGTCTCTCAAATTGTTTTTCGCGAAGATAACGAAAGCGCAGAGAAAACTTTTTTGACGACAAACTCTTGAATTAAAATTGTGTGTAAACCAGACTCATCCTATTAGAAATGATCAATTTTTGATTTTCGAGCATCAATTTATTAATTTTCATCTGAAAAAATAAAATAAAAAACATTGATTATGCATAAAACCCTTTTTTGCTCTACACTCCAAACCCGAATCACGTTTTGAATTTACAAAGCAATAAAATTCGTGAAAAGAAACATACAAATTGCATTTTCGAAGCAAGAATCAGTTTTCCGCGTTTTGGTATTGACCTCTAAATTTTTTCCAATGATATCGAAGCAACCTTCATTCAAATTACTGTTTTGCGGTATCCATAATCCACTTAATTTGAAAAGCATCGTGGAATAAATAAATTCTAATTTCCTTCGCGTTGCTTCTTTCTCACAATTAATGAGCACTTTGCTTCTTTTTAAACTGACTTCTCGTCCATTGTTTTTAGATTTTTCTTCGCGATTAGATTTAATCGTGTTGAGGTTCGAGCGATCGAAACATGACCGAAGCAAGAAATTTAGCCTCAACTAGCATCTGCATGAACAAAAAATAGCGAGTGTTCAATAGTGAAATTCTAATTTTCGAGCATTTTTAGAAACTGAAAGCTTTTGATTTGCTAAAAACGAAAATTTTTAATTTTTCTAAAATTTTCTAAAATAAATCAATAAAAATATTTTTGAAACTTTAACCATTAAGATATATTCACGCAAATTTAATTATTTTTGGTTCCTTAAGATTCAAAATAAATTAAAAATTTTAGATGTGTCGTTAAAAAATCTTTTAGTAAGTTGATTTTTGAATTTAAATTTGACAAAATAAGTTTAGTCCAGCTTAAACTTAGTTTGTTCCAAATTTAGCTGCTAATGAAAATGTTTGGTCATTTTTTCACAATGAAAAGTCAATTGCGGTTGCAATAACGCGTTTGTGCTCAATTTTTCTCGAAAAATCAGCAAAATGCATAAATGAAATTAGTTTAAGTTTTATTTCTTATTAGTTATGAGAAGTGTGAAAAGTAGAGTTTTGCTACTTGCATTAATAATTAAATAGTTGTGAATTGAGCTTAAAAATAATGAAATTCAGAAAACATTTACATAAATATGATAATTAAAATTGAAAAGCGGGACAAACAAATGCTGACAGTGCGCCGCAAAAATTTAAAAAAAAAATGAAAACAAATTTAAATAACACGAACAAAAAAGCGTTTAAATAATCCATGATTACTGGCAAAATTGTTTTTTAGTTAAAATATTTTGTAACACAAATTTTGTACACTTCATTGTCCATATTGAATGTGTCAGAGGCTTAATTTCATTGATTTAAATTATTGCTACTTTCCATAGAGATGCTTGCTGATTATGAATTCAAAAGTTTTCAACTTTTTTTACGTTTGAGATCGCTTTCGGCACTACTTCGATAGCTTCTCATCAATTTCATTCCTAATTGAGAAATCAAAGATATTAGTTAATCGAAATCATAATACATTTAAAAATAAGCCATTCTAATTTTGTATTAGCTCTAAATTTATCTAATAATTTTTTAATTAATTTTTAAATCGATTCATAAAAAATCTATTTTGAATATGCAAAAACGATCAAAACTCTGTTAATTTCTTAGCACTTTTATATTAAATAGATTTAATTTTGAGAATATAATTTAATTACAAATATGTTTGAATGAATTATTAGCTTTCAAAACGTTTAACTAAATTGGAAATTAATACTCGTAAATTTAAAATTTTTTCTCAAATAGTCGATCATTTAAACACCGATTCTAGTTGAAACTCAATTCGATCCTTTTTATATATCAAATGAAATATAAATAATCTGAATCTAATTTTAAATTAAAAATTTAGTTAATGAAAATTTATATGAAAAACGTATTTAAAAAAGTTAACAATTGGCGTAAAATTCGTGAATTTTAACTTTGTTTGTGGTAACACTTAAACTTATAGCGCTGGCTTTAAAATGAATATAATATTCAATGAACGAAAAAAGAAAAGGTGACAATGTGAGAAGAATATGAGTAGCTGTAGGTACTAAAATTTATATTTTTAAAAGAAGAAAACAAACTCCGGGCTATACATGATTAAAAAATTATCTTTATAGTTGTTAACAACATAAGGAGAAGGAAATATCAAACATTAAATATAAAAATGGTGAAGTACATTCGAAGCGAAATTAATTGCTTAGCTTGAATTGATTGACTTGACACTTAGAAACCAGACCAGTTTCTACTTATAGAAACGTTGAGCTCGCAATTTTCGAAGCACATAAATGGACATCGTTGGCCAAAAAGTTATTCATCTTTCTCTGTTCAAAACTGGTTTATTTCGATATTAAAAATTTGAAAAAATAAGAAAAGCTTTTTGGCCATTACTTCAAAGTGGCCTTTTATTATTCAAAGTAAAAGCTTGTAAGAAAAGCAAAATACTCTCTACTCAAATTACAAGTAAAACAATTTTTTCAACTCTTGCGAAAATAAATTCTGTTTGGGTTTGTTTTCGTTTTCGAAGCAAAAAAGCGATGAGAAAAAAATGCAGAATACAAAGGAGGAGAAAATTATTGCCTCGAAGCGCTTCGAAGCAGTGATTTCTGTGTTCGATTATTTGGCTGCAGATTAAAACTTAATTGAGCTTTCATCTCGAGAAAGATCAATTTAAAAAAGCGAAGAACGATGTCATTCAAATTTTATCTTCTTTCTTTAAATGGAGCTAAAACGCAAGTTATTTTCTGTAAAGAAAACGATGCAAATTACTTTTTTGCTAATTAAAACAGGCGACTTTACTGCTTGTTCATTCAAGCGTGACAAAAATTTGAATTTAGAGAAAATGTTAATTTGAAACAAAAATGACAGTAGGCAAATATGATTGCAAGAAAGTGAGCGTCTATACACAAACTAAGTGCTTATTTTTATTTCTTAATTCAATGTTAAGTGCGTAAAAGTTTGTTGAACATAATTTCAATTTACTTTAGCAATGAAAAAACTTAATGATTTAAAAAATGAAGTTTTTATTAGCCATGATTTTCAGTTTATTACTTTATTATTTATTTTCTAAATTTCACGCGCTTCTCGTTCGAAATTATGGTTCGCATACATGCCGCTGCCAATCTATTAAACAAAACTTGAAATCGAACTGCTTGCTCGCCAAAAAATAGTTTTAACACTTTACGTTAAGCTTCTTTCAAACATTTTAAAGATAATTCAATTCCGTAAACTTGTTAAAATTTTTCCGCTGACAATTTTCTACCCAAATATTGCACATGTAATAATTTGTTTGTGATTGTATTGCTTTTTCATGTGCTGTGATTTATTCGATTAAAATTAGAATAAGAAAAAAAGATTTAAAGATTATGAAAATGTGGGGCCTTAAACGTGCTTGCTTGAAATTGCTTATTAGTTGCTTGAAACTGTACATATTTTAAATGTTTCCATTGTCTGGTAGGATACTATTGGGTCATTGGCTTCTAGGCATTTCATTGTGACACATAGCCTCGAAGAAAATAGTAGTTTATTCTTACGTAATGCGTAAATATGGCGCATTTAGTGGTTGTGTTGGGTTCAAAGCGCTTAAATAAAGCAAAGATAAGAACCTCCTTTTTTGATCATCCCTCGTCTTCGAAAGGCGGCTTAACTCCATTTGAAGGAGTTTAAAAGTTTTCTTCTACTCTAATCGCTGTATATAAACACATTTCAAACATATTTTTAACTCATTCAAGTTTTGTTCAAAACTATCAACCTTAAAAATTTTAAAAGTGTAACTTTTTCACCGAAATTTGTAATCAATGTTGGTAAGTCGAGTCATTCATACATTCTCTCGTAAAATGCTTTCGCTTTTAAGGAACAATGCGATAAACCTCTTAAGCATGCTTTTGAAGATAAGAAAGTGATGCGTGAAAATTTTTCCTAAATTTTGATTAGTTCACAGATTTAGCATAAAATTTGTTGAATGAAAGCTGAAATAGGTTTTTACCATTAATTCAAATTAAAATAAGAAAAATGTTTATGCGTCGAGTTCGAATGAATAAGATTTAATCTAAGAACGAATCAAAACTAAAAAATCAAAAATCAAACCTTTTCGAGAAGTAAAATGAATTCGGAACAGCGATTCACTGTTAAATTCACTTCATTATTTAATGCCTGTCAATTGCATTTTATTTTGAAAATAATGAACAATAAATTTTCAAAGCGCTATTAATAAAATAATTTACAATTTAAAGCTAAATTGAGTTAAGCTAAACGAGAAAAGGAGCAAATTGATGCATTAAAAAAGTTAAAGACAAAAGATATTATTTATAAGCAAAATGTTCAGCTTTTTAAGTACCTGTTTCAGCGTTGTCATTAATACTTTATTTGTGGCATATGAATTAAGTCTCGTTTTTACAAAAATTTTCAAATAAAATTAGGACAAAGTGAATAAAAAACTTTAAACAAATGAGTTAAAACATTATAAATAGAGACCGCAAGTTAAGTTTAAAAATTAAAACTAATTAACCTCTGCGTTTAGGTCAAGTTTAGTGCAAATAGTGGTGAATTTAAAAAAGACTTTTCACTTACAAATTTTAATTCATTCATTGCGAAGTAAATTGAAAATTTATGTAATCCACGTTTTATGAATAAAAACAATTGAGACTTACATAAAGATGCGAAAATACAAAACATTGCACACCGAATTTTTGTTTCAATTCTCAAGTATTAATGAGAACCGGCAATTTTGAATGATATCCTGAATTAAGGATAAAAATACTCTCAAATTTAACTTCTAATTCAATTTACTCATTTTTATATTTGGACATTTTTTAAATAAAGCAACGAATGAATGGAAAAGCGCTCATGAACTTCTATTCTCGAAATCAACTTTATCATTCATCACAAATCACGAAACAATCTGATAAACAGTTTCATTTTGAATTCGTATTAAATTCGCTTGTCTATATTCGAAACATACAGTCGTGGCTACATTTAATGTTACTTTATCAATTGAAAATTCCAGTTTTGAATAAGAAACATAGCATATTAATGTGGCCACAACTGTACTTGTAAAAACAATCACACACTTTAAAAAATGCTAGTGTCATTCTAGTTAACCCATTTATTAATGAATTTGCCACCACAAAGCCAATGGTGTCAATTAAATAAAGGAACGATTTAAAATTTTATTTAATTTCATAAAAGTTTATTTTTACTCTTTTAATTTTTAGGCGAAACAAATTCTGGTTTTCTTCGTTGTTTTCGTTAAACTCAAATCTAGTTCGGCTCAAATCAGACCTCTAAACGGATTCTCAAACAATTTTGAGCCAGTGATTCAATCGACACCACTTCAGAGAATCAGCTATGGTCCAAAACGATCATCGTCTCCCCTTTCTACTCTTAGTCCACAATTTGCAAATCAACCTTCGAGCACTCAGCAACCAACGATTGTTGCGATACCTCTTTATTTGCGAAGCTCTATTCCAAACAGACCACCCGCTTTATTTGAAGCTATTTCTTCTTCCCCTCCCTACAATGATGGGTTAAATCCTAAAAAAATTGAACTTTCGCCGATTTCTCAACTTGGACAACGTCTTTATTCTCAAATAAAACCAGCTTACAAACCTTTACCACAGAAAGTCCAATATCCAAACAAATATGAAACTTCAAAAGACATTCAAGCTTCACCCTCATCTCAGCAATATAAACAAAGCGATATGAGCTATGTCGATCCAAGTATACTACCTGCCCTGTCAGCAGGAGGATATACAGCAGCAAATCCTTCAACTCACCTGAGTTATGCTGCTGGTTATGGTGCAAGATATGGGCAGCAACGACCACATGGAACAAGTGTGGTTCGTGTCTCTAGCCTGAAACCAGTGGAATATGAAGGACTACAAAAGACCGCCTTTTCTGATTTCACTTCAGCTTTGGAAAGACTTGAGCTTAAGCCAATTTCTCATCAAGATGTGTACAATCTGCCAGAAATAAACTCCCAAGCGATTTCAGGACAGTATTATGGCAACAGAAACATGGCTTCTCAGTCTAAAAGCTACTCTGAAGGAGATACTTCGAAAACGCAAGCTTATAGTGCATCTAATAATTATGATGTTACACTGCAGCCATATTCACCGTTAAATTATGGGAATTCTGGCAACAACTACTATAATAACAGAAATGTTGCTTTCGAAGGAAATGACAAGGGGGAAATAGCTGGAAGTAGTTTTGTTCCAACGGGTAGTAACAATGAAGGAGGTAATGGTCCCACTGATTCCAATTATGCAAGTTCTAATGGTGGATATTCAAATTCAGCTGTTGTTGGAGAGCAGAAAGATTACTTAAACACTCCAACAACGAGTTCATATGCCAATACTCAAGCTTCATCAATTGATTCTCCTTATTCAGCGTCTAGTAATACTCACAGAAGTTCGGTTTCCATGGCAGAGTCAAATTCGTATTATTCTCCTTCATCAAATACTTATTCTTCTCTCTATAATAACGCTCCAACAAATTATGGTAATGCTCCAACATTCGAAAATAGGTACAATTTACAGTACAACGTTGCTCCCGCAGCACAGAGTTATCAAACCCCTCAATACGCGACAAAACCAGTGCAAAATTATGGAGTTGGAAGCAATGAATATTACACTGATCACGAATGTCCAGAGAAATTTAATTCAGAGTACGGTAATAATGCAGCTGTAGCATCATCTAAGCCGAGCTCAGCGCTGATTCCAAACAACAAAGCTTCCTCCCTCACTAGTTCCTCCTCGACTTCAAAGCCCATACAAACATCTACAGTGTCAACAAGTACAGTGCACAATTACGATGTCGATGACATCGACCCTTCTAAACTCGACCTGAAAATAGTTCATTTACCTGTAAGCGTTTTGAGAAAATTAGTTGGTAGCGGTGAAGTCGCTTTGCCAAGTTACCAATCAAAGTAAAAAGATTTTATTTCTACATTTATTCGCTTTTAATAACATTTCAAACTTAAAACATTGTTTAATTCTCTCGTAAAATCTTATTTAATTAAAGAAAAATTTTATTGCCCTCTTTCTGCATAGTTTTGCTTAACTTTCTTTCTGAGCACTTTGTTTCCACTTTAAAATTCTTTACAAAAATTAGTAGAGAATGAAATAAAAGTTCAAAAGTATAAACAAAATTAAAGTAAAACTTTTCAACAGAATATTAAACACCATTAATATGTAAAAAATTTACCTACATTTGAATCTGATGTTCTCTTACTTATTGTTTGAAATGTTTTGATTTTATAATAATCAAAGTAACGTTGAGTAAAGTACAATATGTGTAATGTGAAAATTCTTGCAGATTAACTGTGAATATAACTGTGTGTTTGTTTTTTATTTTAATTTAAATATTGAAAAAATAAAAACTGTTGATGGTTATTATAGTTTCCGCAAAATTTTGTTCGTTTCTTTAAGCCACATAGTCATTAGTCTCTTAATGGATTCATGATTAGTTTTATGCACGTTTCATTTAATTCACTCCTCCAGTTTCGCAGAAAAATAAAAATTTGCTTATATAAAGTCTGAGCAAATGAAGAGAGAGTGCAAATTTGAAGTAGTAACATTCTCAAAGTTAACTCAATACCCAAACAATGAACGCATTAGTTGAAGTGTTTTTGTTAGCAATTTTCTTCAAACGCTGTGATATTCTTTCTTGTGTTCCGTTGAAATCAGCCGAAAATGGAACTCAACAAAGGACAAATTCAAATTTTAATTTTGAAGCTGACCAGCAACATCCGAACAATTCAAGCTTCGTTGTTGCTGAATCAACTTGGAGTTATTCTCAAAAGTTAGGAAGTAGGAATCCTGGTTACAATGAAAAGAAAAATGTTGACTTCCAATCCATAAAAGATTGGCAACAAGAAAGGAAAAAGATGTTTTCGCCCAATTACGATTCTGCTAAATTTATTCATGATTTAGCCCATTTCAAAGACAAAGTAGATCCACCTCTGTTTGATCAGCTAGTCGAGCGGGTAAATGAATTTTCTGGCGAAGATGATGTGGAACTTCCTGCGGCGCAAGAAACTTTTGAAAATTCATTCGACGAGGATTTCGACATCGATGATGACAATCAACCGTCCGCAAACTCACAACATGGACAGACTTCTGAAGAAGATCCGCAAGATTATGATAGTTCAGATGAAGAGAGTAATGATTCTCAAGGTAATACTGAAGCGACACACGACGATGAAGCTGTGATTGATTCCGAGATTGATAGCGTTGATGATGGTGTTGCAGATTCAGTTGTAAACTCGGACATAATTGACAGTCTTGCGAAAGCGGAGCAAAAATATAACAATGGGATCGATCCACAGTACGCTCTGTCCCAAGATTTGGCTGAAGTTAGCAGAATTGAGAGGGCTTTAGACCAAACAGATTCAACAGACGCAGAAAAGAGAGCTCATGACGACGAGTTGGAGAGATTGGAAATCGCTGCCAAAAAGAAAGCGCATCAACAATAAATTAAATTACATTTAAACCATAAAACACATTTAAAAATGACATGTATTTTGCTTGAAATAATGCAAAAAATATAAATACTCACTTTATTTTCTTTGAATTTGAAAACCTTTTTTGGAAATGAAGTTTTGCTAAAATGTAATAAAAAGCATTGAATTTCCTCTTAAAGTGAAAATTAGAAGAAATTTTTCAGCATTAAAGAAAAAGTGTATCATTTTTTGACACAAAGCTTCAATTTGGCGAAGCTTCAGTTTCTGATTTTGGTTTTCGAAAATTATTATTTAAAGTTTCCGCTTCTTATTATTTGTTGATTTGACCTTGTGAAACTGAACCTCTCCGAGACAACATCGCTTTGTGTAGAATGAAGAGTAAACTTTTGAATGAAACTACCGAAAAAGTTGGCTTAAATAAGATTTATTAGTAAATGGAACAAAAAGGATTCTACATGAAAATGGAGCTGCTTTCGAATCGAACACCAAACCGCAACTAATAATGTAATCGAACACAACTGAATCAAGAGTCAAACACGAGACCAACAATTAGCGCGAGTCTTTGAATTTCATCTTTGAGCAATGAGCATTCACTTCCAACAGACCTTCAAAGTTTAAGAATACAGAATAAGCTAGAATAATTCTTTATTAAATTTTTATTCTATCAAAATTTTTCCACTTCAATCATTTTAATTGAACATTAAATTATTTCACGAATACGCATAAAAAAGATTTAAGTAATGATGAATAAGCTAGCTTGATCATGAATATGATTGAAATTTTGATCTATCATTTAAAGTGCATCAAACATCAATTTAAAAAAATCTGGACTTTTACGGAACGCATGTTATAAACGCGTCATTTTATATTCGAATAATTTGAAGCTTAAATAAGCTTTCTATTACCATAATGTGTAAGTTATCAAATAATTTATTTAATACTTTGACAATATTTTATTGAAAGAACGATCGTATTCTTTAGTTTTCTTCTCTTTTTATGTTCAATTCAAAAATATGTCATTTAAATTCAAACTTAACTATTTGAATTAATTTTTTGAATTTTGTTACATGAGTATTTTTAAAATCTTTAAAATATGTGTTAAAACATAAAATTTTTTCGATGCATAAGCTTAGCCGTCGGACTCACCTGAGCAGCCCTGCAGCTCGTCGTACATCGCTTCGGGTTTTTGCCCGAGGCCCAGCATATGCCTAGCCGTCGGGTTCACCCAAGAGATGCGCCCTACACCCTACATGTTGTGTGTACACCTCAACCGACAAGCGACAACTCAGCAATGCGCTCGCTTGCGCATTGGTCATTGGGTTGAGAAGTTACTTATGCGCAAGCTCCTCCCTCCACTCATAGCGCCTCTACTGTCAATTTACATAAACAAACGCCCGCACAATTCAAAATAAACGCTCGCGCAACAATGTCAACGATTGAAGGTTTGTGTAAGTTCAATTTGGATAGGTTTATTCTTATCAAGACTTTTGAAAACTGAACTCTTATAGCTTTAACCTGTCCAAACATTACTTCTTTTTCTAACTAACAAGGGAAGGTCCTCAGGTGTCAAATCGGTTTTTTGACCAAGTATGTTTCATTTAAAAGGACACAGTGAGAATAGCTCGCACATGCAAAAGCATGTGCCAACAATGCGATTAAGAAGAGTTACAGGGTGTTTTGTTTTTAAAATGTTACCACAATTACTTGTATTTGTGCATTAATTTGAATAAAAAATAAATATCAATTTTAAAATGATTTCAAAAATAATTTTTTCGCTTAAAAAACTTTCATGAGCAATAATTTGTTTAAAAAAGTTAAAATATGCAACTTCAATGGTGATGATGTTTGCTTTAATGACGCATTAATTGAATAGATTTATTAAGAAAGCGTGTATCTAACAATATGCAATTATATTGTTGGATAACCCTTTCTTTATTCAATTAATGCGTCTTTAAGGCAAGCATCATCACCATTGAAGTTGCATATTTTAACTTTTTTAAACAAATTATTGCTCATGAAAGTTTCTTAAGCGAAAAAATTATTTTTGAAATCATTTTAAAATTGATATTTATTTTTTT